>CM077186.1:14748640-14861140 GCA_039654105.1 Coreius guichenoti | reverse complement strand
TAAAATGAAGTGTTATATAATGTTGTGCAAGATTAATGTTAAATGGGAGATTTAGTAGTGATTAATGTTTTGTTATGCTAATGTAGAAGAGTTTCTGTTAATGTGGGTTTTTGGAGAGTTACCATCATGGTGACAAGTGGTGCATGCGGCTTGGTTTGAGAGCAAGTATGATAAATGCTTTATATAAACTTTGAAACTTTGAATTTCTTAACTTAAAAATTTTGAGTCAACTGATTGCCAAATTTTTTGAGTTTTGCAAACTTATTCGGGTTTATAGTGTGAGAGTGATTTTTCTAAGTCAAATTCTCTTTTAAGTATTCGTCATAGTTAGTCATGCTGACATCTGCGATTCTTCCATGACGTGTGGAATTTATGCAGAGATTCCCACAGAATTTCCCCCCTGTTATTTTGAATGTTCTCTCAGTGCCCTACAGCCATTCTGCTCTTCTCTCTGTCTACAGGTCAAATAGTCCAATATAAAGAATGGAGCTGTTAGGCGCCTCTGCAAATGAGAACCAGTTGATAAAGTCAGACCCAAAGAAATATGTGGTTTTATCCTGAGGCACGTCTGTCTATTTTCACAGGTAGGAACCTGCAGCACCTTGGGGTGAAGTAAAAGTGTCATACCATGATACACAGCTTCAACATTTCTGTTTCTTATACCAGCACACAAGATAACCAGTCAAATATTAAGGTAATTATATTATAGAACACACAATCGGTAAAAGAATAAAAAGGAAAACAATGGATTATTATAAATAAAAAACTGCCTGTATTGACACTATTGGATGAGAACCGAACAGAGCTGAACGATGACATCACTGTTTTCTACAGAGCTGCTTTATAGCTAAATTTAACTCATACCAGTAATTGATTAAATTTACACAGTTATTGAACAGAACTTAATCTACAATAAACTGACTTAAGCTGAATATTAACACTACTGTATTTTTGGAGCTGCTTTACAGCAGAATTGAACTCTTTTTGCATCATATTTTATTTTCCTGTTTATCATGTAAAGCTTGAAACAATCTGTATTGTATAAAGTGCTATATAAATAAAGATGACTTGGCTTGACTAATAATTTCATTATGTTTTTAGCAGTCATTTAAACCATCTACACTACTGTTCAAAAGTTTGGGGTATGACTTTTCATTATACACATAAGGATACATGAAAATGACATACATTTATAATATTACAAAGGATTTCTATTTCAGTGCTGTCTGTTAATCAAAGAATCCTGAAAAAATGTATCATGGTTTACACAAAAATATGAAGCAGTTAAGCAACTGTTTTCAACATTGATAAAAACTAAGAAATCAGCATATTAGAATGATTTCTGATGGATCATGTGACACTGAAGACTGGAGTAATGATGCTGAAAATTCAGCTTTGATCACAGGAATAAATTACATTTTAAAATATATTCAAATAGAAAAGAGTTATTTTAAATAGTAATAATATAATCACAATATTAATATTTTTGAATTTTTTGAACAAATAAATGCAGCCTTGGTGAGCAGAAAACACTTCTTTCAAAAACAGAAATTCTTTCTAACTCCAAACTTTTATTCGCAGAAATAAAAGGTACAAAAGCTGTCACCGGGGTGGAACACTTTCAAAAGATACACCTTTGTACCGAAAGAGTAGAAATGTATACCTTAAAGGTGCAGTGTGTAGTATTTATGAGGATCTATTGACAGAAATGCAATATAATATACATAACTATGTTTTCAGTGGTGTATAAAGACCTTACATAATGAACCGTTATGTTTTTATTACCTTAGCATGAGCCATTTCTATCTTCATACACCGCGGGTCCCCTTACAGTGAAATCGCCATTTTGCGGCGTCATGTTTCTACAGTAGCCCTAAACGGACAAACTTCTCTACAGAGCGCTAGTCACTCTCTGCTCTCTCCGGCGACTACATTTTTGTCCTGTGTCGGCCACCGTAGCTTCTCTATGTGCTTCGAAAGGGAGGGGTGAGCTGTGGGTGATTGCAATTCACAACGTCACCGCTAGTTGCTGCTAAAATCTACACAGTGCACCTTTAAAGGTACATATCGGTACCAAGCCTGCAGCACTCCTGTTAAAAACTGAAGCCTACGCGCCTCGATCGCCCCCAGGTGGTTGGTCCCAGTATAGGTCATAACCCCCGCCCCTCCGTGTATTCTAACGGACGCTAGACAAACTAAACAATCAAATTACACTTCATATAATTTTTTCCCAAAGTTGGTTTCTGTCATTTTATGCAGTTTTTATCACGCTGATTTCATTTCAAGTGTTCGTTTTTTAAATAAGTTTAGTTAGTTATTTGATGCTATAAGAATGAGGGGTGTGACGTCATGATTGACAGCTGAGATTGACAGCTTCTCTGAGTGAAGTTGTCACTGAGGCACCAACGGACTTTTTTCGGGAGGAGATTGGAGCTTTAGCTTTAATTTCTACATTTCCATAACTGTTTATTTCACACCGACATAATGAATTGTTCTGCATCTGCGAGAGTGTGGGCTGTCTTTTGATATCGCGACTCTACTAACATATGTATTATTGTTATTTAACATATGTATTATTATATGTATCACCAGGTTTATTCTTGAAAATCTTATTAAAACCAAAATTATATGTAGTCACATGCACTGACAACCATATAAACATTTACGATGCTATCCAGATTTCTGTTGATTATGTAATTTCGGTCAAATGCAGGCTATTTTTGCTGTGTATAACATACAATGCGCTTCAAATTACTCGTATGTAAATATGCACTATATTAATGACCAGACAAGACGATCTAGCTGTTTTGGGGGGGAAAAAATAAAAAATCATACCTGTCCTAGCAGTACTTAGCTCTCCCCGCCACCATATTTAAAGTTTATGGCACGCCCATCTCGGGAATTTGGGTATCAAAATTATTTCCGAACTTCCCAGTGGTAAACACGACATCAGAGGGCGTTCATTTGCAAATTTTACCCAAGAAACTGGTATTTACGATAATTCCGATAGCACGTGAAGGCAGCATTAGATTGGTACCAAAAGTACACTGGTACCTAAATGCTACATTTTAGAACCTTTTTACCCTTGTACCGTCCCAGTGACAGCTTTTGTACCTTTTTTTTTTTTTTCTAAATTTGAGAAATGTTTGTGGAAGAAGCAAGCATGGTTGATGTTTTTATATTTCCACTACAGCACTCTTGTGTTCGAGTTCATTGCATAAATCAAGCTCAACTCTAAAACAAGTGCCATTTTGAAAGTAACAATTTAAAAAGCTATAATAATATCCATTAAGTAGCAGAAATAAGAAACTGGTTCCTGCAGAGAGCTTACACTCATGCAAGTGAACATGATTGTTGGCATTAAAGCAGCAGTTTGTGTAAAGCTCCAGTTTGACCTCAGGCAGGCAGTTGTCACTGGTAATTTGTGACCAGAGACATGGGTTTAGACCTCCGACAGAAAAAAAGAAAGGCGCTCTCTAATTTGCTACTTAGCACAGGCCATCGCAGATGACCCAAAGCATTAAGGTTTCGGTTTACAGCAGCCTCTTTTGATGGCTTTTCTTACGGTAATTGAAGCGCAGCAGTGACAGAAAACAGACACGTCCTGTGACCCAGTGGGAAACGGCGCCTTCGTCCAGCACATCAAATACATGGTCTTATTACAAGTGCTTTTATTTGTACAAAATCTACATAGAGTTGACAGTCAGTCGTTGAGGAGTGATTAAATATTAGACATACAAATCAAAGTCTTTGCCAGAGTAATTAAGCATTATTAAACAAAAAAATTAAACAGTGCTCCCATAATTTCAGAGAAACGAAAATATAAGATGAAGCTGAAACAGAATAGTGAATATTTCAGCTCTTATTGAAATGTAACGTAAATAAAAATGACTCCCTATAACATTTAACAACAAAAACACAGCATGTTTTAGCTGTTTTGTAACATACTTCTCTTCACAGATGATGACTGTACAAGTGTCTATGAATCTAAATAAATTCCCAATGTAACAGGTTAACATCTCTGAGCAAATGAAATGAATCCTTTGTAAGGAATGTGCGCCATCTGGTGGATTGAGATGGAGTAGGTTTCACGAAATATGAAATCTTCAGTTTCTCTCATATTAGCAACAAAATAAATACATCAGACGTGTTAAAGAGACACTCATAGATAGTTTCAACATCACATCAAATCTGTTTTTTTTTTTCTTTGCTTTTTGGTGTTTTATTAAAGAAAGTATTCAAAATTTTCTTTCTGTTTTTCTTTTAAAGGACAAAAATATACTCTGAGCAAAACCTGTCACAGGAGCAATACCCTTAAAGGGACAACTTTACACCTTATTTACCCTTTGGGGTTTTACTAAATATTACTATTCTAGAGTAAACTAATACGCAACTTTTAGGGGTAGATAAGGTACAAAAGTGTCCCTTTAAAAGTACTGCCCCAGTGACACGCTGATGTGCCCCTAAATGTACAATTTGTGCACCATTTTTCTCTGAAAAGTCAAGTTTAAAGATGCGTCAACTTAAATTTCTTTAAATAAATTTTTTTTCAGTTCACTTATATTTGTGTGCAGCAACAGACATGATGTTGAAACAAGAAATGCTCTTTTGCTCTTAATATTATGACAGTTGCATATGTTAAAATGGTTAAGTGAGGCTGACAATGAATACAAATTCTTATAATAGTGGTCAAAAGAGAGGTTATAAATGTAAAACTGTTAGATTGGAGATTCACACATTTTTATCATTTCTTGCAATGTGACCTAATATTGTTAAGCAGCGAATAACACAATAACTAGCCAAACGTATTTGATTATAAAGTCTGTTCTGCTAATGATTGAGGAATAATGGAAGAACTAATATTCAGAGCTTTTAATACAAAGGTTGTGGAGTCCATTATGGACCAGCACAGAAAAGAGGTCTGTTTGCATGCATGGTGACGCCAAAATGAAGTCGCGGATGATTGATCCTTCTTGTCGTTAAGCTTTATATATTCCTGAAGTCTTGAAGTCAAGATACTGACGGCAAAGATTCTGTATTGGTCGCCTCCAAACATCAAAATACATTCATAGTTGTTTCCTCCCATCTTGCTTTCATGCATAAAGCGGTTGCTGGTTCCCAATACTGCATTCAATTTCTCCCTGAACGTTGACGTGAGAGCTACAGGTACGTGTCCTCTGAACCCACGCTCTCACATGAGATACGTAAAGCTGGAACTCTGGGAGCAGTGGCCGAGTTGCCGTTCACAGGTGCGTCATCTGGAAGAAGCGGAGTGGAGTCTGTAGTGGGTGGAGGATCTTTAAGGTGGGCTGAGTTGTTGGTGTTGCTTGAGTTTTTAGGGATGGGAAGTGGTTCGGCAGTGATTGCTGAGTTGGAGGAGTGAGGGAGCTCGGTAGGGTGTGTGGGATTTGGGTCCGGTGAGGTTTGGGGAGGTGGCGGGGTGCGAGAAAGACTTGGAGATGGATTTGGGGTTGGGATGACAGTGGCTGGTGGATCAGAGGAAGGTTCTGGTGTCTTCTCGGGTGTAGTGAGGAGGGATTGCTGTAGTGATGGAGAAGGATGGTTGGACTGATTGTTTGAGGCCATGTCTTGTGCTTGATTATTAAGAGTGTCCGGTTTGGGGTCTGTTGGTAAGGCGTATGGATTGGGGACATTCAATGGAATGGGGGCTTTTCGGATAGTGCTTCTTTTCTTGATGCGAGAGAATTCGGATTTAGTGTCTGAGGGCAGGGGATACTGAACGACGATGGTGGGGTTCTGACGGAGGTCTTGGCGGGAGTGTGGCTCGGCAGACATAATGGCCTGAGCGCCGTGCATTCTGGGAGGGGACTTGTAGCTGAGTTCGCCGTGAGTTTTCCGCCAGCGCTTGAGCTGCATGCGGTGCTCTCGTTCAACATCCCGAGCAGATATAGGCAGCTCTAACACCTGCATGTGCAGAAGAGAAGCCTCATCATCACCACTGAACTCAAACACCCATGTCATGTTCATAAAAGTTTCTACATGACGCAAATAAAATGCATCAATGAGTCAAAGTTCCTAACTGACAATAAAACCTGTTTATTATCAGTTAACAATTTAATATCTGGTAGCTCAATAAATGGCGCCATCTGTTGAATCTTTAAAGAATAGCACCCAAAAATTCTATTACGGTGCTTTCAACTGTCAAAGGGTTAGTTCACCCAAAAATGAAAATTACCTCATAATTAACTCATTCTCAAGCTATCCTAGGTGCATATGACATTCCTCTTTCAGACGAACACAATCAGAGTTATATTAAAAAATGTCCTGGCTCTTCCAAGCTTTATACTGGCAGCAAATGGCAGCCCAAAATCTGAAGCCCAAAAAAGTACATCCATCCATTGTAAAAGTAATCCACATGGCTCCGGGGGTTAATAAAGGCCTTCTGAAGTGAATCGATGGGTTTGTGTAAGAAAAATATCCATATTTAAAACTTCATAAAGTAAAATATCTAGCTTCCGGCGGACCGCCTTCCATATTCATTTTACATTTTTTGCTTTCTTTGTAAGTTGAATACGGAAGGTGGTCCGCTGGAAGCTAAATATTTTACTTTATGAAGCTTAAGAAGGCCTTTATTAACCCCCAGAGTCGTGTGGAGTACTTTTATAATGGATGGATGCACATTTTTGGGCTTCAGATTTTGGGCTCCCATTCACTGCCATTATAAAGCTTGGATTAGCCAGGACATTTTTTAAGAAAGAAGAATGTCATATACACCTAGGATGGCTTAAGGGGTGAGTAAATCATGGGGTAATTTTCATTTTTGGGTGAACTATCCCTTTAACAGCAGCTTTCACAACCCACTTATTTAATACATTGTTTATATTAATAACAATATGTAATTAAGACATTTATGTTAAAGCAAGATTTGACGTGTTTGATGCGTTTTATTTAAAACCAAACAGTTTTAAGTTACAGTTAGCTTTAATTCTTTTTTGCCTATTTGTAATATTAGTGTCTTAACCCGGCCATTCAGAGTTAAGGGATGTTCAGGCACGTTACATTAAAATATCCAGTCGTTTTTTGTTTTGTTTTTTGTACAAAAGCTACTTGAGCAAAACTCTTGAATTTATATGAGTATCAGATTTATAAAACCTAAACCTTTAGTTCAACATGAATCTTTATATTTATGCAAATTGATTTGCAATCTAAAATTATTATACACTACTGTTCAAAAGTTTGGGGTCTGTAAGATTTTTTTGTTTTATTAATTAATATTTTTATTCTGCAAGAATGCATTAAATTGTTCAAAAGTGACAGTAAATACATTTATAATATTGTAAATAAATGCTGTTCTATTGAACTTTTCTTTCTGCTCATCATAGAATCCTGAAAAAATGTAACACGGTTTCCACAAAATAAATATGTTTTCAGCACTGACAATAATAATAAATGTTTCTTGAAAAATGATTTCTGAAGGATCATGAGACACTGAAGGCTGCTGAAAATACACCTTTGTCATCACAAGTTTTAAATTTTAAAATATATCAAAATAGAATACAATTTTACCATTTTAAATTACTGTTTTTACTGTGTTTTTACTGCATTTATGATCAAATAAATAAGCCCTAAAATTTCAAACGAGTGTATATTGATAGTGAATGATTATCATTATTTGTTTTTTTATAGCTGTAGTTTTTTTGTACTTATTATTTAGTTACTAACGCACAAAAAACATTAATGAAACAATTATTAAATATTGGTTCTGCATATCAGGTATCAGACACATAAATATAAAAATAATTGGTACACATTTCACTTATTAAATTAAAGAAAAAAAAAAAAATCAATTTCAATCATATCTACTCAAGCGTGAGAGTGTGATGGATTCGCTACCTGATGGACGAGAAAGCCCTCCTGCATGTATTGTGGCTCCAGTGCTCTAAGAAGCTCCATAGTCTCATACTGACCAGGACAAGCCTTCAGTTTCTCACGAGATCCCAGCATGCATTTCAGCAACACCAGCCCAACACGGAACATTATCTTCACTCCTATTGAAAGGACAAAAAAAAAAATACAGTCAGAAAGAAGATGACAAACCTGCCTGTGTGTAAGTGTGTAATATGTGTGTAAGTGAATCTGACCGTCACACAGGAACATGTCCCACACTCTGAGCACAGACGACCAGGGTAGAGTTCTGGAAAATGCACACATGAACCACTCTGTCATGTAGAGAATTGGCTCGATCTTGTGTTTCTCAAGGTGCCGATACGCTGGAGGGCTCACACGCTTTAATAACGCATTTAAGATCAGTCCATCCAACTGTATGGCCTCCTACAAAACATAAAAACAACAGAATTAAGACAGTGTTTTTTTTCCCCCCGTTGTCTTGGAACTAAGTAACAGTGCCCTTTTTCCAGATTATACACTTCACTGGTCTGTCAGGCAGTTATTTACAGCAGCAATTCTACATTTACAGGCTTAAGGCGATCATAGATTAATTTGAAATTAGTTTTGCCCTTTGGAAACCACAGATATTTAAATTTACTACTCTACATTTGTGCTGCTTACAACACCTTTGAGTGAAGAACAAAAGAAGTTATTTTACTGGCACCTACGGCACATTTTGTCTCAGAAACGTGACTCAGCAGATTGCAGGAACTTTGAAAACAAGGAACTTTAGATATGAATGCTATGAACAGAATGCAAACTATGAACCAGAGAATGTGTCTGAGGAAACAGATACGGTTTCTATTACCTAAAACTATGAAGTTCATAATACTTAGTCTTCATCCACAATGCTCTTTACTGAAATGTTTCGGTAAAAGGTTGTAAAATGTAGGAACTTCCTAATGTGCAACTGTCATTAGATCTTCTATTATACAGACAATAGATAACTTTTAAACTCAATGTCAGGTAGATTTCACAAGTAAAGACATTTATTTATATAGTGCTTTATACAATACAGATTATGTCAAAGCAGCTTCATATTAATAAACAGGACAATAACTGTTGGGTTAGTTGGGTTAAAAGGGTTAGTTCACCCAAAATGGAAAATTCTGTCATCAATTACTCACCCTCACCCTCACATCATTCCAAACATGTAAGACTTTCATTCATCTTTGGAACACAAATGAAGATATTTGAATGAAATCTGAGAGATTTCTGTCCCTCCATTTACAGTCCATGCAACTACCATTTTGATGCATCATAAAGTTCATAAAGAGATAGTAAAACGAATCTATACGAATTGAGCGGTTTAGACCACATTTTCTGAAGAGACACAATCGTTTTATACGATGAACAGATTGAATTTAAGGTTTAAGATCTTTTTGATGAAATTTGAGAGCTTTCTGTCCCTCCATTGATAGTCTACGCAACTACCACTTTGACGCTTCAAAAAGTTCATAAAGAGATTGTTAAACTAATCCATATGAATTGAGCGGCTTAGTCCAAATTTTCTGAAGAGACTCGATCGCTTTATATGATGAACAGAATGAATTTATACTTTTATTCACATATAAACATTCATCAGCGCACACATCAGTTGTGGTAAACGGAAGCTCAAGCATGTTTGCTTGACGTGTGAGAACCAATGAGGTTCATTCTCGTGTGTTACGCAGCACGTTTGAGCTCGGCAAGAACCAATGAGGTTTGTTCTCAAAGCAAGTACTGTTGAGCTTCTGTTTATGTTCGCTGATCAATGTTTATATGTGAATAAAAGTATAAATTCAATCTGTTCATCATATAAAGCAATCGAGTCTCTACAGAAAAATTTTGACTAAAACCGCTCAATTCATATGGATTAGTTTTACAAATGTCTTTATGAACTTTTTGAAGCGTCGAAGTGGTAGTTGCGTAGACTATCAATGGAGGGACAGAAAGCTCTCAAATTTCATCAAAAAGATCTTCATTTATTTTTCAAAGATGAACGAAAGACTTACAGGTTTGTATCGACATGAGGGTGAGTAACTATTACTATTACTTTAGGTGAACTATTACTATAAACTATTTAGGTTTTAATTCAGTTCAATAGCAGTGTCAATGTTGAAATATCAATTATAAAATCAAAGCTGCAAGCAGCAATGAAAGGGCCCTCGCACCCGGGAGCACCGCCACCCGGTGGCCTCAGGAAAACAGCAAATAGTGGGCGACTTGCATTTAAGTGGGTAAATATAGGAGAAATATGGCAAAGTCACTTCAATGTGCCACACTTCCTGCTGCCAGCAGGTGGCGCTTTGACTTTAACCGAATATTGGCATGTAGATGTCTTCAGGTCTGGACTATTATCAAACGTGTGAAGTTTGGGGCAGATCGGACACTGTATGCCTGAGTTACAACAACTTCCTGTTTTGTGGCGTAAATCGCATACATTAGCACTTAGCCAAACTTTGCTTGATTTAATGTGTTTCTAGCATGTTTGGGACTTGTTGGCATATTTAAATGTGTTTCTGGGAGGGAATTACAGCGTAAAGTATGCCATTTCCTGTTGCCAGCAGGTGGCGCTATGACTAACTAATATTGGCATGTAGATGTCTTCAGGCCAGGACTCATCAAACATATGAAGTTTGGGGCAGATCGGACATTGTATGCCTGACTTAAAACAGCTTCCTGTGTCATGGTGAAACATCAGATTTTGTCAGGCTGCCACGGACACGCCCTTCAGCGAAAATTCAAGATCTTCACAATTTAACATCGTAAAGGCCTTAAGATTAGACTGACCAAATATGATGTTGATCTGGTTAAATCACTATGAAGAGTTAATCAGTGTAAAACATGCCATTTCCTGTTGCCAGTAGGTGGCGCTATGACTGTAACTGAATATTGGCGTGTAGATGTCTTCGGGCCAGGACTCTAATAATACATGTGAAGTTTGGGGCAGATCGGACATTGTATGTCCGAGTTACAACAACTTCCTGTTTTATGGCGAAACATCGAACTTTGTGAGACCGCCACGGACACGCCCTTCAGGGAAAACTCAAGATCTTCGCAATTTAACGTTGCAAAGGCCTTTAGATTAGACTGAGCAAATATGATGTTGATCTGATTAAATCTCTAGGAGGAGTTCGTTAAAGTACAACGTCTGGAAATGGCAAAATTTGCAACAATTTTGTAAAGAAAATTCAAAATATCTCACTTCCTGTTGGTTTTCAGATTTCGTACCAGGAGACTTTTTTGTAGGTATTGGGCTGTTACATGTGTCTCCCGAATTTCATACCTGTACGTGAAACATAGCGGGAGGGGCACTTCGTTGAAATGTTGTAGGTGGCGCTATCGAGCCATTTTGCCACGCCTAATTCTGAAACCCATATCAGACGTAAATTTTCACCACTTTTGACGCGTGTGCAAAGTTTCATGAGTTTGAGCATGTTTAGGCCATCAAAAATGCGATTCATTTGGGAGAAGAATAATAATAGGCTGAGCAATTCCAATAGGGTACTCACACCATCGGTGCTCGGGCCCTAACAAGTTCGATTAGGCTATACTCAGCTCTACAATAAAACAATAGCAAGGTTTTTCCTGCATTGAAAATATTTTGGCAGCCGCCAAAATGAATCTTCTTCCCGCCAAAGATATATTTCATTATTTAATTAATTTATTTTGGATTTATTGTCAGTACTGGGCTTGCAGTTCATATGGGTAGGGCACTTTATACTGTGTGTGTGGATGACCGTGTTCGTCCGCCACCACTGAAGACCAAGAGAAAAAACCCTGAATAGTGTAATTATTCAGCTCAAGTCAATTCAATGTTGATTCAATTGAGTACAATAACAAGTGTTGATGTTGCAAATTTAGTGTCGCAATGAGCAAATTTTCAAAAATTTGTTATTGTTATTTTCACATCATCTAAAACGCCTTCAAAATGATGTATGGTTTGTTTGAATTGGACAAAAAAATGACTGAGCTACACCTGTTTGAAGTCGATAGAGTCAGCATAGTCAATTTTGAGAAAAATCGAGTTAAGTTTTCTGAAGGTTCCAAAACAAAATCACCTAGCAACCATACCAGATAATGTGCGTTGGATCTGTCAGTCAGTGCGAGTGAGATCATTTCCATGGACAAAGGAAAGGTACTCCTCTCCGAAAACGTACAAATAAAGATACTTTTAGATGTTTAATTGCTATTTGGAGCACTGGGATCGCTAGACGAGGGCTTAGTGAACTCAAAATCGGCATTTTTCACTTGTTTTGCCTGTAGCTCGAAATTATCCCGTGCGCATTCTGACTTCTTTTGCCAGCACGGGTCACATTTATTTCTTATATAGCAAGTAACCGGTCTCACCAGGCCTGCGCTGTAGTATCCAGGGAGGTACTTCTCACAAATCTGAACCAGACCCCAAAATGCATCCTGAATACACACAATAAACAAACATGATTTATCATTTCAATCATTACTTAAGTATTATAAGCGATTCTAATAAGAATGTGCACTCGAATAAACGCTGCACACAAATTTGTAATGCATTTTTACCTCAGCAGGCATGTGCATCAGAAGCACCGCTGCTATAGGAGCCTGAGCCTGGCAGTAACCCTCATCGGGTCTGTACAGGGTGTAAGCCTTCAACACCCGGAACAGGTCCTGCTGCCTGCTCAAAAACACACAAACAGAAGCACAGTGGAAATGGTGTCATACTTGGCAAAAACAGACATAACCTGTACTATTATAAATTATATATACACAAGCGTTTAAAAGTTTGGTATTGTATTTATTCCTGTGATGGTAAAGCTGAATTTTCAGCATCATTACTCCAGTATTCAAGTGTCACATGATCCTTCAGAAATCATTCTAATATGCTGTTTTGATGCTTTTTAACATCGCTGTTAAAAACACTTGTGCTGCTTATTTTTTTGTGCATTTTTCAGGATTTTTTTGATGAATAGAAAGTTCAAAACAACAGCATTTATTTAGAATTGTATTTTATTTACATTATACATGCATTTACTGTGACTTTTGATCAATTTAACGCATTAACCTGCTGAATAGAAATATCAAAAATGTATAAAATAAAAAATATTAAATACTGTATACAAAATATTTAAATAAAAACCTATAAATATAATACAATAAATACATATACATAATAAATATTTTTGTTTGTTTGTTTGTTTATACAGTATATGTGTGTGAATACAATATTAGAAAATGATGAAGACTAACCCATGACCTCCTCGCGACACAAACATCTCATGGAAGGGGAACTGTCTGTGTAGATCTCTCTCTATCACATCAACCCACTTAGGGTCACCATCCATGCTATCCAACTCCTACTCAACAACGACACAAACCACAGGTTCATCTCACAGTCATAAACAGTAAGACAGAGCTAAATTTTTCTTGGCCTGCAACCTATATTCTAGTGATTTTGTAGCCTAATGTCATGCAACAGTTTAAGCACAAGAAAAGATGCATATGTTTAACACATTTATACATAGTGGGGTTGCAACTCCAAGGTTGAGAAGCTCTACAGTTAGAAATGCATAATGACACATCTAGTGCGACCACTACAAATCAACTATAATCAAGTATGTGTGGACCTCACTGACTCACCTTGAACTTCCCGCTGTTTTGCTCTCTTTTCACTTTTCCACCTGACAGGTACAGCCAGGCCCTGCCTCGCAATGACGGTGGGATTCCTTTCTGACATCGCAGTCGCACCTGTGGGTGACAGAGGTATGAACGTCACACGGTGATGCAACAATATTCAGATAAGCAGGGGCCAGCATGCATTCACAGTGATTACACACTGCAATCTAGATGTCATTGTAAATGGTTATATGACACAAATATGTCAGTCTACCTTCAACACAGAAGCCACTGAACAAATCTTTATGATTATAAAACAGCCTGGTCTGCTTGCATCAACAGCAAAATAAAAAATAAAAAATATTTAGTAGGGATGGAAATCATAAGGAATTTACCCATGCTGGCACTGATTCTACTTGATGATTCAGGTTCCCTAAAGATTCTTGTCGAACAACACTGGCTGTACTATAAGTTTTGTAGTTACATGCAATTAGAGGCCAAGCCAACAGAACAATGTACTGTCTGTTTATTGTCTTTGTATTATTTCTAGGGATGCACCTATTAAAATTCTAAAATTGTATACTATTTTGTCTAAAAAAAGTTAGAACTAACAAATGAAATCAGTTGTTTTAAAGGTGCACTGTGTAAATTTTAGCGGCATCTAGTGGTGAGGTTGCGAACTGCAACCGCCCACCGCTCACCCCTCCCTTTCGATGCACATAGAGAAGCTACGGTGGCTGACACAGGACAAAGATGTGGTCGTCTAAGACAGCAGAGAGTGACTAGCGCTCTGTAGAGAAGTTTGTCCGTTTAGGGCTACTGTAGAAACATGACGGCGCAAAATGGCGACTTCACTGTAAGGGGACCCGCGGTGTATATAGATAGAAATGGCTCATGCTAAGGTAATAAAAACATAACGGTTTATTATGTAAGGTCTTTATACACCACTGAAAACATAGTTATGTATATTATATTACATTTCTGTCAATAGATCCTCATAAATATTACACACTGCACCTTAAAATGCAACAAGTGAATTTAAAGTGCCCCATTGCAAAATTTTAAAGGTTCCTAATTTTGTTTTAGAGGTCTCCTACGATAGATTTATATGCATTAAAGATCAAAAAACAATTTTATTTTCTCATCATATACATTGCACCTCATTTCTCAGAGTCCGAAACAATTAGTTAGAAGATTCAGTCTCTCTAAACCCCTCCTTTCCGAGAGCTTCTCTGCTCTGATTAGTCAGACGCCAGTCTGTTGTGCAGTACAAGTCTGTCGGCAACGAAGCGGTGATTACCATTTCTGAATTTCAGCTCTGGAAGCTTTCTCAGCACTTAATACAGTGATAAAAACAGTAACGATGGAGTCGGTTTTACCGTATCAGTTTGTTTATTGGAAATTTAACAGTGAAGCACTGAGCTTGAAATGATATGCAGATACAATTAACTTTTATTAACAACAGTAACGTGCAAAAACCTAATTTTTATAGGGAAAATTTAAATATTCTACTCTTATTAAATTGTATAATATCACACTGAACTGACTGACAGCTTCATTGAATATAAAAGGAGCGCTCTTTACTTGTTTTCTGTGTAATTCAGTCATAATTTGAAGAAAAGCTTTTGTTTTTTATGAGACGTTGTGACTTCCTACCTTTTCCCCATATATTAGGGAGTAGAAATGGTTAATAAGCCAATAAGTGCTCCTCTGCTACCATCTACTGGTTATAGTGGTAATTTCATGTCTTTTTTTGTACTTGTTTGCCACAAAGTGTTAATCTTTAAACTTTGTTTTACAAATCATCATCCATTAAAATTGGATGATATTTAGAGCTTTGAAGTGCTGGAAAAAAAGTGAAGCACTTGAAAGCCCTTGAAAAGTGCTTGAATTTCACTCTCAAAAGGTTGTACGAACGCTGAGATGAATAATGTAATAAAAAAAAAAAAAAACATTATTATTTCTTCCACAATACCATTGTTACAATTAGCATTGCTACATTAAATCCATGGTTGGTGGGTTGTAGATTGAAAAGTATTCTGTAACTTGTTAGTTCATGGCACAGTGTTTCTCTTGGTTTCCACGTCAGCACTGTTTGACCTTATATCTATAACTAGCGCTGTGTAGTAACGGTGTCGCGTGATTGAGATCGGCCCGCGAGTACCTGTTCTGAGCTTGTGCTGTCAATTATTGCTCCAAGCTGATAAACGGTCCACGCAGCGCAGCTCAAACGAGTAGCGCGGTTTTGTTTAATTTGCCGTTTGATGTTTCTAATACACAACAAGAAGGGCAGCTCTTATCAGTTGGGCAATGTGGTGGTGGCATCAGTACATCCTCTAACAAAATGTAGTCGCAAAATGCGACCATTGGGTCGCAGTCTGGAGCCTTGCATAGGCTGGCATTATGCACATTTTTAACACTGTTACACGTTTGTAACAGGAAATGAGACTGGAATCTCTGACGACTCGTTTCGGCAGTTAAGAATCGATTACTTCTTTAAGGAGACAATAACTTTATTTGTTGTGCACTTTGATCTTTTAACTTTGCAGACACTTCACAAACAGCCATATTATCAACTGCATGAAAGGACAAATTCGAAAAAGCATAATGGGGCACTTTAAGCATCACAACATAAGATTTTGTAAAGATTGCATTTAACAGTGTTATTTATTTATTTATTAACATTTTAAAGAATAACTTCAAGTGAGCACTAGATAACAACAAAGGTAATGTTAATGTAAAAATAAGAAAAATGAGCATGCACAATGAATTATTCAATATCTGCAAGTACCGATAAATTAAAAAAAATCCCTAATACTGGCCTCTAATACAATAACAGTAACCATACATATATATCTTGCATCCTTTTTAGATTTTAAAAAGAATGTTTTTTAAAATAGAGTTTTTTAGAATAGTGTGACCTTATATCGCAATAAGAATAATTTTATATTACGGTAACAGCATATACTGTACATAATTTAATAATATAGTAATGTCTATTTTTCCATAAGCTTAAATCATTGTAAATGCTACAGTAAGAGAGTATATTAAATTTAATTATTTTAATCTGGAATGTAATGGACAAAACGCAACAAGTAACGTTATTCTTGATTCGCCATGAAAATGGCATGAAATTCATCTGGTTTCAGTAAGAGCTGGTTCTCAATTCCCAACCCTAGAATTGTGTCTCTTTGCTTTCAATCTCTGTGTGACACAAAGACGAGCACACACAGTAATACAAGCATGCAAACATAAAAGGCCAACAAAGACTGTTAAGACGGCCTCTGGCAAAACTCTTCCGTCGTCTTTACCTGAAGACGCCTCACTCCCAGTGAAAGCTTTATAAAGCTTGAGAGAAAAACAGAGGTGAACACTTAGACTAATAGATACACACATCACTGAAGACCATATAAGGAAAGCTGATGCGAAGGCTTGTCCAGACAGGGCCTCGTTGAAACGACTGTCATGGTGTCATTCTGCTGAGGTTTTTAATTAATCCAAACAGTGGGACTGTCTGAGCAAGTCAATATGGGGAAACACGAGAAGAAGAGGAATAAAAGAGAAGATAACAGTGATCATTTAAAGCCCCAAGCCCTGATATATAGAGATGATTTCCTCATATTTTCAGTTTGTTGTACCTGTACCTTCTCTCTTTATTTCTAGTGTGTACATGTAAGGCAATGGCAAACATCTGACATAATTGATCTGTTCCTGGGAACATGCAGTGAAAATTAACAACTGACTGAAGAATCTAGTGAATGTTGTTGGCAGCTCCTACCTTCTTGAACCTTTTACTGATCCATCTGTCCCAGTGGTTCAGCATATCCAACCATTTGACTTCCCTGTGCCTTAACACTTCCAGAGGCACTTCTTGAGCCCTGTGTGAGTTTGTTTGAGAGAGAAAGAAAGAAAGAAAGAATAAGAACCCCAAATTCACTTATCAAAGAAAATGCCAAATGCTATTGGTTCTCATAACCCATCACAGCACCTCGAGTTTGAATATGTGGAAGTGCAAATGAGATGTGAATTAATACAAATTACTGCTACTTTTATAATACTTTTGTCCTATTTTGGGGATTCACTATGATTGTATGGAAAATAGCTGCATAAACATACTGCTTAACTTCTCTTTTTGTGTTCCACAAAAGAAAGAAATGAAGTCATAAGGGTTTGGAATGATATGAGGGGGAGTGAATAATGACAGAATTTTTTTTTTTTTGGTGAACTATTCATTTAATCTATAAAAACATACTAGGCTACCTCAGAAAGAGTAAGCTTTTCACAGGAAAAAACTGTGCAACCACTAAACCAATGACTAAAATAGCTTCTTCAACTTCAACAAAACCTCAAACATATGTCACTTGTCACATTTAACTCCTTCATATAAAAACTAGTATATTATTAACAAAACAAAAAAAATTCTGATTCCAGCTACACCATTTAAACAACAGTAGTTAAGATTTCTTACTAAAATTAGATTCTTACAAACATGGTATATGGACTGCTGCTACGTTTTTCTAACTTACCACACATTTTATTGGTATACCTTACTGTAACTGATAAAAAAAAAAAATGTATGCAAAACAAAGGATATCATGTTATCTAACATAAGCTTCAACATGAGTTCCCCTTTCACACCTGCATTTTATAATGAGTCATAATGAGAGAGGCATAACAAATTGTGAAACGTTTTTATCCACTACCATTCAAATGTTTGGGGTCAGTAAGATTTTTTGATAAAATTAAAACTATTGTTTAGCATTAAATTGAGCAAAAGTGACAGAAAAGACATTTATAATGTTATAAAAGATTTCTGTTCCAGCTCTCTTTAACTGAGAATCCTGAAAAATATTAAGCAGCACAACTGTTTTCAACATTGATAAAAATATTAAATGTTTCTTGAGCAGCAAATCAGAATGATTTCTGAAGGATCATGTGACACTGAAGACTGGAGTAATGATGCTGAAAATTCAGCTTTGACATCACAGGAATAAATTAAATTTTAATATAGATTCAAATAGAAAACAATTATTTTAAATGTTAATAATTTTTCATAATATTGCCTTTTTTTTTTACTGTATTTTGATCTAATAAATGCATCCTTGGTGAGCATAAGAGACTTTCAAAAGCATTTAAAAAAATATATTACAGACCACAAATTTATGAACGAGAAAAACAAGTTGTGGAAACTAATGTAATGTAAGACTAATGTAAGCAGTTAAAATAGCCATTCAATAGATGACTAGACACTTTCATCCTGACTATTTTCAGAGAGAATCTTCCTAGGTTCAACCTGTGGTTAACTACTTTGCTTAAGGCTACAATGGTGACGGAATAGGCCTGCAATATTTGCTCCTGTGTTTCCCCTAGTCAAATTTGAACCATTTAGCTTGTGGCCAAGATATTTAAATATCAGTTTGGCAGCACACCAACCACCAGCTAGCTTCCCCTTTACTTAGGCACTGATCTTAACCACTAGAAATTTGATCTGAAAGCAACGTTTCTTTCAGTATTTTTCCTATTAAGCTCCAACTTAGGTTTTACTTCCTTTTCATTTTCCAGAGCAATTGTGACCAAAAATGGAGGAACCTAGAACAGATTTCATGAGAGTTAGGTTTGAGGCTGGCCTCTCTCCAGTAGCTGGCAGAGAGGGTGTAACCTCAGGGCACCAGCACTCCCATAAACCACAGGAAACGGAAAGTGGCTGTACACTCAGTACAGAGGGACAACTATCACTTACTCATCTATTCCATTCTCTTGCAGCCACAATGAATAGACCAGCCTGCCGCCGTCCCAGGCTACTGTTTTAAACCGTTAATTCTTAATAATGACTGACGTGGTGACGATCCCAAATCCAGGCGGCTAAATGACATGCATGTGTTGTCCTCTGTAGACTGCAGAGTCTTTAATAGACACTAACCTGGGGCAGATGTCTCGCTGATAAAAGACAGGAAGCTATAACAAGACTGCAACTGGCCGCAAAGCAAGTGAGGATGAAATGCCCTGACACTCCATTCAAACCACATCAATGAAAACTAACAAAACTTTTTCATGCCCACTTCCAATGAAAAGAAAGTTGACAGTTTCATACATCCGTCAAAACTGGTTCAACGAGTTACACAAAACAGATTCACTAAATCTACAAAAAGATTGGTTAATCCAGCCACCAACCTCCAATTTATCATTTTTTAAAGGGAGGGATCGTGGTTAGCAAAAAGAATTTAGGAATGTGAAATTACTAATTTTGTGTGAACATTTTACTTGGCTGATGTAAACATTCACATGACCCGAGTTGTGTGTGTGTATATATATTAGTGCTGTTAAAATTAACGTGTTAACGTATGTAATTGATTTTTTTCAGTTTAACGCGTTAAAAACGCAAATTAACGTAGCACCTGTTTTTTCTGTCATAATTTGGTTACATTATATGACCATGCTCTTAGTAACCTCACAAGCACTTTCTTTAACGAGTTAAATAAAGTTTGAATGAACATAAAGAGTAGTGAGTAAATGGGATGCATGTCAGATCCGCGTCATGTCTTAAAGTGACAGCAGCTAATAAACCTGCTGCTGTCTGTCATTAAGGATAACCAAAGAACAAAAGAAAAAGAGAAAATCACTAATTTCATAGGGATTCATAAGGAATCTTTCATAAGGATTAATCTATATTTGAGTTATAATTTATGCATTGAAGACTGTGAAGTGTTTGACAACTTTATACAATTTCTGTATATATCCTACCTGTTCGACCTACCTAAAAATCTTAAAGTCCCCCTGTGGTGAAAATCAAGGTTTTAAATGTTGATTATATGTCTATGTGGTGATTTGAGACAAACCATGTGCAAATTCATAAGTCAACACCCTTGCTGAGTATTTTCTCCTTAAAACTGCAGTCTCAAAAACGCGGTTTAAAATCGCTGGTGCTTCTGACGTCACAAACTACCTTGTAACCAATCACGTTAAAGTGTGATCGCCAACGAGTGGATCTCTGAGCTGGTGTGAGTGAGTGGAGGCGGGGCTAACTTGCAGATTCATAGAACCGCGTATACTAAATGAGGCAAGGGTGTAGAGTTCCATTCAAGCTATTTTAAGGCATGAAGAATTGGAATTTTTGGTGATCAAAGATGAGTTTTAAGGGATAAAATTATTGACTACAGGGGGACTTTAAAGCACTGTTTACAAGGTTTCAAAAACAACGAAAACAACAACTTTTTGTGCATTTTGACAGGGCAAGTAAAAATTTGAACTGGTCTGACTGGGCCAATAGAAAAAATTGAGCCCCGATATATTAAAGGGCACAGGTAAATGTGACATTTATCACAATGGGTTTATGTGAGGAAGGATTGTTTTAAGTTCATTTAGATTAAAAGTTATATTTTTTAAAGCCTAATAAATGTAACAGTTTATAGCTTTCAATTATACTGTAATGCTGAATGGCTTTAATTAATGGCTAAAATTGAAAAAAAAAAAAAAAAAAAACCTATTCCATAGAGACATCAGTAGCAGTATTGGTATTGGGGATGCCTTCTTTCATAAAAAGATGGCATTAAAAATATTTAAAATATTGGCTACCATCTTTATGTTGTTTCTACATTAATTTGGAGATTAAATGTAAAATTATTACAATATAAAAATATTAAAAACATTAATGTTAGGTGTGATTAATTACAGAAAAATGTGCAATTAATTTGTTTATTTTTTAATTGATTGACAGTACACACACACACATACACATATATTATATATATATATATATATATATATATATATATATATATATATATATATATATATAAAAATATATAAAATTTCTGTTATAATTGTATTGCCTTAGCATAAAAGACTTCTTTTAAAAATCTTAATTATTATCATTATTATTATTGATTCAAATGGTTTCATTAACAGGCAACACCTGCTAGCAGAAAAAAAAAAATACTTTAACTTTTAGAAAAGTTTAGAAAAGCACCCATTGGACTACATAATTATTAACATACATGCACACATACAGACACACACACACACACATATATGGCAATTAAGTTAAGCAACAGTAATTCATTCACAGATTCCTTTGTTTTGAATTCTTCTGTTTAACTGTGTCAAGAATGTAAACTACGTTTCTTTTTAAAAGCTTTCCTACTACTAATACTCGTTACTCACACACCCATTAAAGTCCAAGCATGCAATATTGTTGTGTTCCATCATGCTTAATCACGTGACCTTGCCTTACCCAGATCAACACAAACAGGATTTGATGGGATCAACTAAACAACCTTGTAAACTAGTTCACTTACGATTCGGTTGAATACTGCTGGGCTCCTCCGATGAATCCATACTTGTCAATTTGTCTCGAGCTGGTGAATCCGTTGATTTCAGAGTCCGATCCGAAAGAGCTCTCCTCGTCAAACTGACTGCCCAGAGTCATCACACTCATAGTGTCATCAGAAGACAGACGTCCATTCTCCGGCTGAGCCATCATGATCCTCTACAAACACACCCTGCTGAGAAGTTCACTTACAGGACATCACCTGCACCCATCTGTAGGCATCCCACGTTAAATCAAAACGTCAAATTAATGAGATGCTTCACCTTTAATTTTTTTGAATCAGGCCAATAAAAAGTACACAGACCCACCACGACTTATGTAAATCGTTCAAGTAAACTTTAACTTTATTTCCCGCGTTTTGTATGTAGATGTTGTGCGTCTAAAGCTATGCCTTCTAAACGGATTATTGTGCGTTTAAATCACCCGAGTTAAATGCTAAATTAGCTTAGCGCGCGACGTGTCACTATCCACCCTACAGTTAGTTTAATCCCAAAACAATGACGATTGAAAATGTACTTTACATATGCAGAAAAACCGCCCGACAATGTGTAAACAACCGGACGAGCGAAACTACGCCTGAATTTCCTGAATCACATTTTTCCAGTCCACGGATTGTCAGGTCTCGTGCTCAAAGAGTCCAGCGGACTGCTTTCATTCAGCACGCCGATGTTTGAGAGTGAAAAGAGAGCAGATTCCCAGTCGAAATGCACCAACAGAGTTGTTTTCGTAGTTTCTGTCGAGGTCCCATGGTTGAAAGGTAAATATTAAAGTAAATGTCACATCGGTCGAGCCAAGTTTTTAGTGTGAGGGTGGCGATGATGACATTAGCGCTGAGTTTCCATTCTTTCGCTGTTGCGTTTGACAGTTCTGCACATGCGCGTCTGTGTCACTTCCGGAATCCACAGGTTATTTGCATGTCGTATTTCTATGAAGTGGATCTGCAAGTTTGTCGAGGTCTAATTTGAATTATTGTAATCTTTATGTGACAGACGAGGGGAAAATAAAGAGAAGTCTGTGTAATGCTTCATAGAAGTTTAATAATAAATTAATAGAGTTTATATTAAAATCTTTATTTTAATATTATCGAATATGTTAGTTTATAAGATGCAAATAGCCAGACGAATTGAAAAAAAAAAAACTCGAACGTTCCTCAAGGTTTAATTTGAATGAATGTAAACTTTATGACAGACACGGGAGAAAAAAAAAAAAAAAAAAAAAAAAAAAAAAAAAAAAAAACCAAGGGAAGTATAAAGACTTTATATATATTTTATATAGAGTTTTTAATATAGTGTATACAAACCCGATTCCAAAAAAGTTGGGACTGTACAAATTGTGAATAAAAACAGAATGCAATGATGTGGAAGTTTCAAATTTCAATTTTTATTCAGAATACAACATAGATGACATATCAAATGTTTAAACTGAGAAAATGTATCATTTTAAGGGAAAAATAAGTTGATTTTAAATTTCATGGCATCAACACATCTCATGTTTACCACTGTGTGGCATCCCCTCTTCTTTTTATAACAGTCTGCAAACGTCTGGGGACTGAGGAGACAAGTTGCTTAAGTTTAGGAATAGGAATGTTGTCCCATTCTTGTCTAATACAGGCTTCTAGTTGCTCAAGTGTCTTAGGTCTTCTTTGTCGCATCTTCCTTTTTATGATGCGCCAAATGTTTTCTGTGGGTGAAAGATCTGGACTGCAGGCTGGCCATTTCAGTACCCGGATCCTCCTTCTACGCAGCCATGATGTTGTAATTGATGCAGTATATGGTCTGGCATTGTCATGTTGGAAAGTGCAAGGTCTTCCCTGAAAGAGACGACGTCTGGATGGGAGCATATGTTGTTCTAGAACTTGGATATACCTTTCAGCATTGATGGTGCCTTTCCAGATGTGTAAGCTGCCCATGCCACACGCACTCATGCAACCCCATACCATCAGAGATGCAGGCTTCTGAACTGAGCGCTGATAACAACTTGGGTTGTCCTTGTCCTCTTTAGTCCGGATGACATGGCGTCCCAGTTTTCCAAAAAGAACTTCAAATTTTGATTCGTCTGACCACAGAACAGTTTTCCACTTTGCTACAGTCCATTTTAAATGAGCCTTGGCCCAGAGAAAACGCCTGCGCTTCTGGATCATGTTTAGATATGGCTTCTGTTTTGACCTATAGAGTTTTAGCCAACAACGGCGAATGGCACGGTGGATTGTGTTCACCGACAATGTTTTCTGGAAGTATTCCTGAGCCCATGTTGTGATTTCCATTACAGTAGCATTCCTGTATGTGATGCAGTGCCGTCTAAGGGCCCGAAGATCACGGGCGTCCAGTATGGTTTTCCGGCCTTGACCCTTACGCACAGAGATTGTTCCAGATTCTCTGAATCTTTGGATGATATTATGCACTGTAGATGATGATAACTTCAAACTCTTTGCAATTTTTCTCTGAGAAACTCCTTTCTGATATTGCTCCACTATTTTTCGCCGCAGCATTGGGGGAATTGGTGATCCTCTGCCCATCTTGACTTCTGAGAGACACTGCCACTCTGAGAGACTCTTTTTATACCCAATCATGTTGCCAATTGACCTAATAAGTTGCAAATTGGTCCTCCAGCTGTTCCTTATATGTACATTTAACTTTTCCGGTCTCTTATTGCTAATCCAAAGCAATAATCATGAAATCCAAAATGAGCCAATATTTGGCATGACATTTCAAAATGTCTCACTTTCAACATTTGATATGTTATACGATGCGTTTATATGTTATACTATAAATATACGTTTATGAGATTTGTAAATTATTGCATTCCTTTTTTATTCACAATTTGTACAGTGTCCCAACTTTTTTGGAATCGGGTTTGTATATACTGTTATTATTACTATAATATATATATATATATATATATACTATACTATGCATATATATATATGCATTTTTTTTTCTTTTCTTTTATTCTGAACACAAAAGTCAATTATTATAAAAGAATTACAACATTGAAACTGAAAAAGTTGGATTTTCTGTTTCTTTATCCTAAATATAGTTTATCATATTAAAAAAACATGTTCTTTTATATATATATTACATAATGTATTATTCCTGCTGCATTTAAAAGAATTAAACAAAGCATAGCAACTGAGAAGTTTATTAGAGGTTTGAGAAAATGCGCCATTAATCCAAGAATTCAAGGGCCTCACAAGTTCCAGTTACTAAATGCAGTTCAACTTACTGTCTGTGGGGGGCAGCAATTGAATTGCAAATATTCTCCCCTTATGGCAGTGGTTCTCAAAGTGTGGTATGCAGAGGAATCACTAAACAAATTAATGTTAAAACACAATACATTTTAATTTAACCTTTATTTGAGTAAAGTTTTTTTAAGTACAGTACAGTTTTAATTTAACTTTTAGGTATTTTTAATGTACAAACTGTGTATTCACAATGTTTAAGTGGCTGACAACAATAAATATTCTTATTAGGAATAAACTGCCTCGTTTTTGAACTGTGCAGAGCTGTAGCTGAATAGTTAGGCCTACTACGCTACTGTATTTTAATATTGGTCATTATGGTGGTACTTGGAGAGCCAAATATTTTCTGAGGTGGTACTTGGTATAAAAAGTTTGAGAACCACTGCCTTATGGTATTTTCTCATGTTCAGTTATGTTCAGCAATATATGATATTAATAATATGTATTTATTCTGCATATTGATATGAATGTCATTTTATAAAACTGAAATTAATGAGCTAGCCTTCATGTCATATCATTTTTTTTCTCCGTTAAATACATACAAGATGCTGTTTTGTGTTATGAATCCATTAAAATGTTATCTTGCAGTGCACTGCTCATTACACGTTACATGTGAAAACAGGAAATAGATTTGAAATACTCATGCCATTATTATATCTAGCACTATAAATCTTGTGCAAAGATTTGCAAAACAAAGGTTTTAATAATGAAAGCTGATATACCAGAGGGTTGACATGAACACAACTGTAGATAGAACTGAAATGACAAAGTTCAAATGAAATGGAAGATTTGTCTTTATTCAAGACTCCTCTTTCTCGTCACCATGCGTGATAATGTAACAAAGTGATTTATAGTCAATATTCCCAGCCACGTCTATTGGAGCGACCGCAAAAGCCTGGTCAACCTGAAATAGAATCAAGATCAAAACAACACCTAAGTGATTCTTCTAAAAGTACACATTCTTCTCACGGCTCCACATAATATAGGCTATTAAAAGCCTGTTGTTTGTGATAGCAGTAAAAAGATGGGAAATATTATGGGTATCTATTGATTTTTTAATGCATTTTGTGTGACTAAATATTTTTAAATGCAAATATTAACCTCTTCTGCTGTGAATTTATCAGCTTGGTTCATTAGCAGCCTCTTAAACCTGAAACAAAATGACAACAAATACATCAATTGTCTTTTAAAAAATACAGTAATGTTTTTGTTTTGTACACTTACTCATCCTTATTGACAGCTCCCGTAGCATTTGGGTCGAAGAGTTTAAAAGCAGCAAGGATGGTTTCCTCTGGGTCTGTGCCTGTTTGGAGACAGGATTATTACAAAATGATAATAAATCCTCCACTCTTTAAGACGTTTATTTTCTTAATTATCAAGATCTTGAAATTGTAGCTGTCATACCATTGAGTTTTTCTCCGAAGAGAGTGAGAAAGACGGTGAAGTTGATGGGCCCTTTTCCCTCGGCTAACATAGACTCCAGCTCTTCATCATTCACGTTCAGCTTCCCTGCACAAACATAGATCTCATAGATCTTATCTAAAAAGCTGTTTACTTGTATGATGTTTTGTATGTCAGATGTATGATGAAAGTACTCTGAAACTCTACAGCGAAAGCATCTTATACCCAGTTGTGCATAAGTTTCCTTCAAGTCAGATTTGTTGATAACTCCATCCCGGTTCTGATCTATGCAGCCAAATGCCTAAAAAGAAGCACATAATGTATGTCACATTTGTTCTAGATTATTTGTTATAATGAAGCAATCCTCCCGATATCAACTTCTGCTTGTGCCTTCCATACAGTATGTAGCTTTTTATCATATAGCTAGCTATATCGTATTGTGTTTTTCACATATTGTTTCAAAGCAACTTTACAGAAAATCATGGTGTTAATGTTTATAATATCTTAATACCTTCATGCCTTATAGTTGCATTTAGCAGATTAGAGCTGGGCAATAATATAATTACATTTTGCAATGATAAACAATCAAGCATTTGAGATTTGTTATATATAATATATAGCTTTACATGAGGATGTACATTTATGACTAAGTACATGAGTATTTATATTGTCACAAACTACATCAATGCACAGCTTATATATAAAGTTGGATATATATACAGTATGTAGAGCTGTGCAATAATATAGTTTACATTTTGTGATGATATAGCAGAGATTTGATATATATTGTTTTACGTGACTGAAGTAAAGTTAGATATACTTGGATATACTTGCTATCACAGTATTAAGAATCAAGGGTATGTAAACTTTTGAACAGGGTCATATTTATAAATTCAACTTTTATTTTGTCTTGTGGATTATATGTAAACATCTTTATGTAAAATATCTTATTCGGGACAGTACTAAATAAAAAATAACATGCATTTTGTATGATCCCTCTTATTTTGTTAAAATTATTCACATTTTCACAGATTCTACAAGGGGTGTGTAAACTTTTGAGCAAGACTGTATATATATATATATGTTGAGAGTTATGAAACCTGTAAGCTTTTGTTCAGTTTGGTTTTCATATAACATAATGACTGACCTCTTTAAACTCTTGTATTTGTGATTGCTCAAACATGGAGAAGACATTAGAAGAGCCCCTTTGAGCAGTTTTCCCCCTCTTGGATGCAGCTTTCTTACTAGCCTGTGAGTAAGAAAGACAGAAAAATATTAGAAAAATTGGAAGAACCCGATAGGCAGCCTACTGTATATAATTTAATCCACAGCAATAAATATATATATACTGTGTCTCAATAAAATGACTTTTTTGAGACTAATGTCACAGAATCAAGAAAATGTTTAGTGATTCTATATACACTATAAATCTGTCCTATTCTAATTTCACATTAACTGTCTTTATATCCAAAACCATTCAAATAGAAGAAGCGTCCACTCACCATGTTCACTGTCTGCTTTGCTCTGTGTATGTGCTCCTGGGTCAGTGGTGTTGCTCATGGAGTCTTTATGTATGAGGACTCTTATCACTCGTCTCTCTATAAAGGTCTGCACTGCTTCTGTTAGTCCCCTACATGGACACCCAGAGCCTCCTAAATACAGGAGCCCTGATAACTGCACAAGGACTCAGATTCCAGCAGGGTGCAAAATGAGATAAAGTGTGTGGACAAGGAGGGGAGAGTAAATAGGAGAGATTTTAAGGGATGGAAATGATGGATGGATGGATGGATGCAATGAAACTGAGTGAATGTGAATGAGGAACAAGGGCTTGAGACAGTGGTGGTATGTGAGTCTGTGTGACAGTACAAATGTTACATATTCAGACCAAATTAGGGCAGCCCATGACCTGGAGAACTACAAAGATCGCATATCAACATAATGTCCTTGAGCAAAGCTCTGGGACAAACACAGTCCCTGTGACTGAAATATTGAATTGGGTACAGTGTGTGAGAAAAACTATGTATAGACTATTTGACACAGCACTGTGCATGTTGAGTCAGATTTTTTTTAAAAACTGTACTCTTTATACTATTTTTTTGTTGTTGTAAAGTCTCTTGTTAGAATTAGAGCTAACAATGCCTGAATGGTGAATGAATCAATCTTTGTAGTTTTTTTATTTTTATTTTTATGAATGGGTCAAGTGGGTTAACAAAATGGTTTGCGATTCGGTCTGAATCATTCGGACAGCTTACTTGCGCACTGTATCGATTTCTTAGGGTCCATTCACACAGATTACATTTTTGCCTTAAAATACACCATATGGCAGTGGAATAAAAAAATTGAGATTTGTTTTTAAAAGATGAACTTCTTTTCATTTGAGAACTGCATTTTTGGAATGGCATCCCAGAAATTAGCCCACGATATGGGCTTAAGGAATGCACCCTAAATGAGTTTATCCATGGTTCCAATAGTCAGTGTTGGGGGTAACTCGAGTTACATAATCAGATTACTTTTTTCAAGTAACTAGTAAAGTAACGCATTACTTTCCAATTTGCAACAAAATATCTGTTACTTTTTCAAATAAGTAACACAAGTTACTTTCAAATTTAAAACTTTGCAGGATGTTTTCATACACTTAGAACTAGGGGAGAGCGGGGCACAAAGTAATGTGGGGTTAGTTGTAACACATGGTTTAAAACTCAAAATTCAAAAATCTTCGGAAGATATCATTGAACATTTATTTAACCATAGCAAAAGTTAATTTCTTAAGTTTTTTTTTTCTGTTTTTTGTGTTTATTTACAATTAGACAAATCTATTATTATTGTAATCTTATATCTGTTATTTAGCCATTGAGTTCTTTAATGCTGATCTAACCAGCAGAAGACACTAGCCGGGTTTAAATGCCAGTTGCACAGGTGGGGCATGTTGTCACACTGCGTTTCAATGTGCCCCTATTAGAAATATGCTATTCAATTCTATACTTTTATGATTTCTCTTGAGAAACCATGAGAAAGAGGTGAATAAAGACTGACAGTCAATTTTCAGAAATGATTAATTATTATGTTTTTGAACTATGCTGTATAGCTGTATTTTGCGATGTGTTTGTCGTCAAACTCAAAAATTTGTTTCTTTTTAATTAAAAAAAACACCATTGTTTTATATGAAAAAGTTAATACAAACCCGATTCCAAAAAAGTTGGGACACTGTACAAATTGTGAATAAAAACAGAATGCAATGATGTGGAAGTTTCAAATTTCAATATTTTATTCAGAATACAACATAGATGACATATCAAATGTTTAAACTGAGAAAATGTATCATTTTAAGGGAAAAATAAGTTGATTTTAAATTTCATGGCATCAACACATCTCAAAAAAGTTGGGACAAGGCCATGTTTACCACTGTGTGGCATCCCCTCTTCTTTTTATAACAGTCTGCAAACGTCTGGGGACTGAGGAGACAAGTTGCTCAAGTTTAGGAATAGGAATGTTGTCCCATTCTTGTCTAATACAGGCTTCTAGTTGCTCAAGTGTCTTCGGTCTTCTTTGTTGCATCTTCCTCTTTATGATGCGCCAAATGTTTTCTGTGGGTGAAAGATCTGGACTGCAGGCTGGCCATTTCAGTACCCGGATCCTCCTTCTACACAGCCATGATGTTGTAATTGATGCAGTATGTGGTCTGGCATTGTCATGTTGGAAAATGCAAGGTCTTCCCTGAAAGAGACGACATCTGGATGGGAGCATATGTTGTTCTAGAACTTGGATATACCTTTCAGCACTGATGGTGCCTTTCCAGATGTGTAAGCTGCCCATGCCACACGCACTCATGCAACCCCATACCATCAGAGATGCAGGCTTCTGAACTGAGCGCTGATAACAACTTGGGTTGTCCTTGTCCTCTTTAGTCCGGATGACATGGCGTCCCAGTTTTCCAAAAAGAACTTCAAATTTTGATTCGTCTGACCACAGAACAGTTTTCCACTTTGCCACAGTCCATTTTAAATGAGCCTTGGCCCAGAGAAAACACCTGCGCTTCTGGATCATGTTTAGATATGGCTTCTTTTTTGACCTATAGAGTTTTAGCCGGCAACGGCAAATGGCACGGTGGATTGTGTTCACCGACAATGTTTTCTGGAAGTATTCCTGAGCCCATGTTGTGATTTCCATTACAGTAGCATTCCTGTATGTGATGCAGTGCCGTCTAAGGGCCCGAAGATCACGGGCATCCAGTATGGTTTTCCGGCCTTGACCCTTACGCACAGAGATTGTTCCAGATTCTCTGAATCTTTGGATGATATTATGCACTGTAGATGATGATAACTTCAAACTCTTTGCAATTTTTCTCTGAGAAACTCCTTTCTGATATTGCTCCACTATTTTTCGCCGCAGCATTGGGGGAATTGGTGATCCTCTGCCCATCTTGACTTCTGAGAGACACTGCCACTCTGAGAGGCTCTTTTTATACCCAATCATGTTGCCAATTGACCTAATAAGTTGCAAATTGGTCCTCCAGCTGTTCCTTATATGTACATTTAACTTTTCCGGCCTCTTATTGCTACCTGTCCCAACTTTTTTGGAATGTGTAGCTCTCATGAAATCCAAAATGAGCCAATATTTGGCATGACATTTCAAAATGTCTCACTTTCAACATTTGATATGTTATCTATATTCTATTGTGAATAAAATATAAGTTTATGAGATTTGTAAATTATTGCATTCCTTTTTTATTCACAATTTGTACAGTGTCCCAACTTTTTTGGAATCGGGTTTGTAATTGTATTTTATTGACAAAATATTTTAGTTTGTCTTCTATATTTTTTTTTTATTATATAAGATAACATTTTAAGCTGTCATATGCTCATGTTACAATGTGCCCCTCACATGTTACAATGTACCCTACCTATGGGGCATGTTGTCACATTTCACTTCCATTCATTTGGGGTAAATGAAGAAAAAAGTATACACTGTATTAACGCAAAAGTAATATAACACATTACTTTTCATAAAAAGTTACACAATTAGTTACTTTTTTAAGGGGGTAACGCAATATTGTAATGCATTACTTTTAAAAGTAACTTTCCCCAACACTGCCAATATCTCATACGGGGCTAATTCTAATAGGGCCACAATGGAACCTATGGACAGACCCATGTAGGGTCCATACCTTAAGGCCATATCAAGCCCCATCATGAAATGTTGACTGAATGCAATGATTGGATGAACATTTTTTTGGTTCTGAGACTTCCACAGAATATATATGTACATGTTTTAATATTTAGACCACTTCTATTATTGATTGCTATCAGAATGTGAAGAGAGTTTCAACCAGTATAACACAAAGTGTTTATAAAACAAATTGCCTATACCTTTAACAGTATTGTGGGGAAAAAACAAAACAAAACAGAAAATACAAAAAAGCACTGGACGAAATGGATACATTTACCAAACAACCAGCTGAATAACTGCAAAAAGATGAAGATGGAGTTTATCAAAAGAGCAGTTTACAAAAACACATGATGTTTTTGAACATACGGCATGAATATAATTATTCAATATAGTCAGAGTACAGTCACTGTCATTGTAAATTACTGTTTAGATTGAATCTTTTAGGGATGGTTGAAGCCCAAGCTACACAACAGTACTTAGTAGTGCTTGCCTGTGTGAAAAAAGGGGCAGGACCAGCACAGTTGTTACAGGGTACATGCCTTGTATAAGAGAGAGATTCTTTTTTTTACGGTCTGTATAATCTTTAAAAGTTGATTTGATAAGAAGTTGCTGCAGTGAACTATGAATCTTTTTGTTCTTGATAAAAAGGAGCTATAAAAGGAGCTCTCAATGTGGCTTTGCATCATCAAACAAGCTTGACGCACTATTGAGCTTTAAATACCAGATTCCATATCTTTTGTTTTTATTATCTTTGGCCGATATAGTATTGCACCAACAGCAATTCTGTATTGCTCTGTATTTCTCTGTAATTCCATATAAAATACAATATAAAATATCATATTGTCTGTGAGGATTATGTGTTAAGCGAACACAGACTGTCACTCATTTTCACCAAACAACACTCATACTCCTCCAATGTTTTCCTAAGTAATTTTGCCTCATTTAACAATTTCCTGTGGGCACTTAACCCAGGGCAAGCAAAGTATTTTCCATATCAGTAGTGTGTGGTCTTCACAAATATCCAAGGTGACGAGTTTGCCACGGCAACAAGAAGAGCCTGCGGTCTGAATTGGCGTAGAAGGAGACAGGTGTGGGTATTTTTCTACAAAACAGGAGGAAACAGTCCTTTTGTTGCCTTAGATACAGGGAGTCGGGAGGGGGAAAATTATGAATGAAACCCCTTTTACTCAATAGAGTGTTTCAAAGGATCGCAATACTAAGTTAAAAGTAATATTGCAGTCATGATTCTGTAAGTTTACTCATTATTTTATCATTGGGTCAGATAGCTGTAGTGGTGCAAGGTAAGCTGGTTGAGCATCATTTTCATGGTACACCTCTAACACCGGACAAGGAATTAGTAAACTGGAATGAAAATACTGAACAACATATTCAGGCTACAAAAATATTTGGATTTTGGTGTTGGGACACTTGGATGATTAAAAATGGATCACACAAAGGACCATCCGTTGTGACTGACTATTGGAATATCTACAGCTGACCATGAAGAGTGTTGGATAAGCTGATCAACGGTTTACGTATATATATATTTGTTCCATTTCATTTGAGCCATTTGCATTGAGCTGGAAGAACTGAGGAAAACCTGCACCGTACACACATTTCTCTTTGAAATGATGCACCCATGAGGAAGACACACCATGGACCTTCATACCATGAACAAGGTAAAGTATCTTTTTAAAATGCATTTTTTTTTTTTTTTTTTTTGTATGGGCAGCATTTGTTGTCTAATTGAACTATCAATGATTGTTATTATGCCCACAATTTCTTTCAAAATTTTCAAAACTTTCAAAAATGTCCTTAACCAAAAATAAATCATTTAAGTAGGTGTATAGTAAAATTTTTAATATTCTAAATATATAAAGATTCACTGAATCAATAAATTTATGTCCCAAAGTGATATTTATTTATATACAAAGTAACCCATATTGTCAAGAGTACTTTCTTAAATCAGATTCAATTTTTTATCTAAACTTAATTGTACCTGGTTTCTGTCCAAGACATTGCCTGGAATGTAATGTTTATCAAAGCATGCTGCAATGTCCTGTAATTATCTGCTCACCTTTCGTTGATCCTCCCCCTCACGCCACGGTAGATTTCTTTGTTGCGAGATTGCTCTTATGACTGTCATCCAATGGTTCATGACCTTGGACGAACTCCGATGTGTGTGATTTGTGTTACTCTGGCTGCATCTTCAATAGAAAGATTGCACAATGTTATGCTTAAGTCCATCACTGTAAAAACTAAGTCAAATTTACTAAATTAAACAAGTTCGTTTTACTCAAATATTACTTAATGTTCATTGCACTTAATAGAAAAAAGTTATGTGAACTCAATAACTGATTATATTAAATAGAACTCAAACGGAATGAGTTAGAGCAGATTTCTGTTTCCCAGCATGCTTTGCTTCATAGGGGCCGTTTACATGACACTTTTTTTTAAATTCAATAACACGACAAAGGCATTCTGAGGGCCTGAAAATGCTAACTTTTGAAAACGGGATTGCAAGTTTTTGAAAACAATAGTGTAAACTACAATAACGTGAATTTGTGAAAATAGTGGCGTAATGCGCATTCGTATTACGTGTTAAATCTATAGGCGCATAGTTTTCCTTTCCAAAGTGACATCGCCAACTACTGGCCTGGAATACAAAATACAGTGTTTTTAGTTGTTTTCACGGATTCATATAAACGGGGATCGTTTTGACAATGTTCGTGAAAAACGCTAAGGAAAAACGTTTTCGTATTTAGTACACCATTGTCATGTAAACGTACACTAAATGTTAAAATTAAGTGTTTTTGCTCAAGATTAATATGGGGGTGATCTGTACAAGTGTTTAATGTTCTGTTATGTTGGAATTTAGAAGGGTTTCTGGTATGTTTTTTTTAGGGGGTTGCCATTGTGGTGAAGAGTAGAGTTATTGATTAGGTTAAGAATTGGCCGAATAACATTAAGACTGCATTTTGCTTTATTTAAAAAGCAATGGCTGTGCGAACTTCAGCATGGTGATAGTCTTTTTTCTAACTATTATAGTACATGCAGGTGTGCTTGTGCTATTGCTAACTAGCACTTAATGGATTGGAGTCAAAGGCACAGTATGTAAGTTTCACCGCTAGAGGTTGCTTATTCAAAACAATAACAAAGTGTGGAATCATGGGAGTTGTCGTCTTCACCTCCACAGCTGATGGAAAGCAATCCGATGGGACTCGACATGGATGAGCTAACGTTATAAGCAGGGGCGAGAGCCGTGGAAGTGGAACCAGTCCGGTGGAGCAAATGCTAATGGGAGACAGTCGGCCGCTGCCGCTCCTTTTGTTTTGTTGCTCATGTTTATTTACGATTAAAGTTACGTTTAACATTTGCCGGTTCCCACCTTCTTCTTCCCTGAACTTGATCTTTGTTACAGTTACGTTTGATCACTTAAATTTATTTAATTCTAATGAAACCGCCACAATTGCTGCATTACAAACATGTTACTTGCAATAAATCAAGAAAACAAGAGACTAACCGTGTTGAGACGGTTAACATGACAACAATGCACTAAAAACTGAAAAGTATTTTTCACGTACAGACGACAACATTGTCAAAACGATCCCCGTTCATACGGATATGCGAAAACGATTAAAAACGCTGTATTCTACAGCCAGGTCAGCAGTTGGCGATGTCACATTGTAAAGAAACAGTACACGCCTATAGACTGAACATGTGATACATGCGCATGACGTCACCGTTTTCAGAAATCTGTGTTTTTGTAGTTTACACAGAGAAAACCTGCACTTTGAAACACGTTTTCAAAAGTTTCTGTTTTCTGGCTCCCAAAACGCTGTTGTTGTGTAAAAGAACAGGCAAAACGCATAAAAAAGTTTCCATTTTTTTTTGTTGAAAACGGTGCCGTGTAAACGGCCCCTTAGTTTCAGCTACAAAGTATTTAAGTGGAATTTAATTTTAAAATATAATATTATGTGGACTCAAATGGATTAAGTTCACAGTACTCATAAATATTAGTCTTTAAACTTAAATGGTTTAAGGCAATCGGTTTCCTCAAATGGTTTGAGTTACTTTAACCCATTGGGTTTTACAGTGCATTCAATGCACTATTATATCATAAAATGGAATAAAATAGTTCAGTAAAAAAAAAAAAAAGATAAATGATTAACTCTAACTACAGTTATCACGCTCTCTCATAAAATGATTAAAATGTAACATACATTTTTCTGGAATAAGCCTTGACAACATACAGAAGCCACGGCTGTAAAAAATATTATTATGCTGATAGCTGTCTGTCTTGATTACTTTAGACTCAAGACAGGTTTGCTTATAGTAACGTAGTCTAGACTTGCAATGTGCATTTAATAACACAAAATCATTCAATGCATCAGTTGTGCATCTCTATATACTGTTATTTTATGTTATGATGCAAATGCATATGATTATTATGATAAAGATTATTGTGTGGGGAATTTCTACTAGAATATTATTAATACTCAGTTCTTTAGCTAAACTATTTAAAGCATTTGAGTCCAAGAATAGATGATAAATGTGTCCAAAAATAAAGTTCTGTTTGCACTGATAAGCACCTTTCGCAATGTTAGTATATTGTGACCGTAACTTGATGTGGGAGTTCAGGGGGTGTTTGACCACCTTTATGACCCCAGAGTACACGTCATTTAAGGTCCTGACACACATGATTGTTTAAGTGTGTGTGTGTGTGTGTTACTTTATGTAACTAACCCAAATGTGAGAACATTATCTAACATACACTAAAAAGCCAAAGGCATGTGGCTTTTAATATGGATCTTGTTTTGTCATAATGGAACAGAGAAGGGCTTTCCACAAACTGTGGCAATAAAGTTGGAGCACATTCTATATAATGCAATTGCGGCATTAGGATTTTTCTAGGGCCTAGTCAACCCTGGGAATAAGAAATGTAGGCCATCACCACCCATGTTATCAGCATGCAGCACAAGACTCACCAGGGCTGCAAATCTGGTTGGTTGGGCGCTATTACGCATCTTCTGAAAGAGTACAGAGAATCTCCGGAATCAAAACACAGGTGAAGAAGAAGCAGATCAAGATTGCTCATGCAAATGTAAAACAACGTGATCATCAAACAGCAAACGTTACCGAATGAAATGTTGAACCCATGAAGAGGAAACGCATGAGTATCTGCAACGTAAGCAATGACGCATCCGAGTCCACGAGACCGAGGGAGGTTAGAGAGTGAAGGGCATAAAATTTTGAAGTGGAACACTTATAGCACACTTAAAGGTGCACTGTGTAAATTTTAGTGGCATCTAGTGGTGAGGTTGCGAATTGCAACCGCCCACCGCTCACCCCTCCCTTTCGAAGCACATAGAGAAGCTACGGTGGCCGACAGAGGTCGTCGTCTGAGACAGCAGAGAGTGACTAGCGCTCTGTAGAGCAGTTTGTCCGTTTAGGGCTACTGTAGAAACATGACGGCGCAAAATGGTGACTTCACTGTAAGGGGACCCGCGTTGTATGAAGATAGAAATGGCTCATTCTAAGGTAATAAAAACATAATGGTTCATTATGTAAGGTCTTTATACACCACTGAAAACATAGTTATGTATATTATATTGCATTTCTGTCAATAGATCCTCATAAATACTACACACTGCACCTTTAAACGTATACTTTTATATATTAAAAAGTGGACCGATTTAGTCCCAAGCAGTATTGAAATACTACACTTTCAAGTTTACTACTAGTACATTGATATTAGTATACTTACTACATAAAGTATACTTAGAAATATAGGCCTACTTGAACATTACTGAAGTATACATCATAAAATGAACTTGAAGTTTCTTTTTCGTAAGGGTAGCCAAATTTTCTAAACTGCAATTCTATAAAACTTGATACTTGATATTGAAGTCTCAGTTGTTTCTGTCATTGTGCACTAAAATTTCAGCATCTTTCTCTTGGCTTTCTTAAACTTCCATCAAGTTCAAAATACATTTAACTTTTTTTTTTTTCAACTCTTCAAAGTGCATTAAACTTTTAGATTTTTGGACTTTACCTCAAATCACATTCTTGCAGACCTATTTCAGGATAAAAGTTTGCTCTGTGCAAACTAAGTCATCTATATTTAGCAAGGGTTTAAGTTCAGTAGCTATTTTTGAATTGAACCTTAATGCCATTAAAACAATCCTGAAAGCACACTACGACAAATCAATAATATGATAACTAATATAATATAATATGAGCAAATTTTTTTGTAGCAAGCAGAAATGTCTGAAATGTCAGCACACATACAAAGAAGAAACCCACACGCCTGCTTTGGTGCATCACAGTATAATGTCATTTCCTTTGATTTTTCCCCTCAGAATGAGGCTTCTGTTTGTAAAAAAAAAAAAAAGAAAGAAAGAAAAGAAAGTAAAATAGTAATATATGTTCATTTTTATTTCATGTGTATTTATTTAAATTGTACACATCACATTAATGTGTCAATCACAATTTGAATTTCTCGTTGAGGCAAAGGTCAGGTCACGTTCACTGTGAAGCACGTGATCCCACTGAGTGGCCTTGACAGCTAGGTTCCCAAGGTGATGGGTGAGATTAAATGTGTATTTATGTATGTTTGATCAGGAGTGTATGTGTGTGTGTGTACACACAGAGGGCAATGATCTCTTTGACCACACCTCTCCACCTCCTTCACCGGAGCATAAAAACAGCTGAGCATCTCCATGCACCTCACACACATTCAAACTTTAGCAAATCAACGCTCATCCTACACTTGTTTGGAAAAACTTGCAAAGATGCCGTGTTTTACAGCTCATAGGCAGAGGATACCGAGTGACTTTGAGTCAGTACTGGAGAGAATTCTCATGGTAAGAGACAAAGCAATGAAACAAGTTATATCTATTTGTAGACTAACTTTAAGGGTGCCCTTATAATGGGAATTAATCATTATACCTGCTAATTTTGGTTCATTGGCGCTACTGTGATTGTTTTAAACACATTCTTAATCATATGTTAATGTCAAATTATGACTGTTTAAAACTATTCACTTATTTGAATCTCTCTTTCTCTCTGACATATTCTACAGGTGGACCAAATTCTGTCTGAATTCCTTCTGAGTAAAGAAGAGCTAGAGGAAGTGATGAGGAGAATGCGGAGAGAGATGGAGAGGGGACTGCGTGTGGAAACGCACGATGAATCCAGCGTCAAAATGCTGCCCACTTATGTCCGCTCCACACCTGAAGGCTCTGGTAAGAGTTCTCATGCTGGGAAAATACAAAATAGTCTACAAAAAAAGCTGTATTTCACTCTCTTTTTTTCGGTGGTCGAGTAGTATAATTTATATGTTGCATTTTAGGATTTAATGGTTAAAAAATATATTTTATAATTAAAATTTAGGATTTAGGATTTTTTTAAATGTTTTATGTTGCACCAGACATCTGATGCTGTTATCAAGCACATATTCAGCTTTAAGGGACAGTTTGTCATCTATTAATTCTGTCATAATTTACTCGCCCTCATTTCCAAATTTTTATGACTTTCTTTCTTCTATGGAACATTAAAGAATTTTTTAAAGAAAATGTTTTTACTGTTTTGTCTATACAATGAATGCCAAATCAACATTGGACCCCGCTGACTTTGACAAAAATCGGAAAATTTTCAAAACATCTTCTTTTGGTTATTCATATATTTAGTCACACAGGTTGGGACATGAGGGATGAGTAAATGATGACAAAATTTTCTCATTTTCAAGTTGTTCCAAATCTGTATGAATTTCTTTCTTCTGCTGAACACAAAAGAAGATATTTAAATCCTTAATTACATATTTAAACCCCTTATTACATATTTGGGTCTTTAGCGGCCCGGATCTATATCTAACACGGACGAATCTCTACCTGTCGCGATAATATAAAACTCTCCTGATATTAGAGTAACAATTACTGAAGAATAAAATAAAGCATATTTTGTTACCTTTTGGAGCTTGGAAGGGTTCAGTTTGAGCAGATGTTTTATACCATCATCACTGTCCTCGTCAGAGCTCATTTCCCAGTACATTCAGCATCTGGCTCATATTCGCCATCTCAAACATATTCTGAAAACTATAATTTTCAACGTCTTCAAAATCAATGTTTTGATTGCTGACAGCTTCTTCACCAGATCCACCATCAAGTGACAGTGACACTAATATTTGATTGTGTTCAGTATTTGCTCTGCTGTAAATCAATTTCAAGTTTTGCTGATGATACTTCCTATTCTTTTGTTTTCTGCCTGCGGTAACTATGAGTGAAACGTCACTTCATCATTGTGTATCAGACATTGCCACCTTGTGGAATAAAGGTGGATTGCACTTATTCAATCATCAAAGATTCAGTTATTTTTGTGCAAAAAAAATACTTACACTGTTACAAACCTCGGATCGTTAGCGACCCTATACAGTTTTTTACAAAAAAAAAAATGTATGGGAAAACAAGCATTCTTTTATAATTTATTATAATAATGAATTGATTGAGGAGTACTAAGAAGGTGGATGTCTAACTTCAAAAAAAAAAAAATGAATAAGGAGTAGGGTAGTGAATGATGTCCCGGGTCACTAAAGACCCGAGGTATGCATTTAAGGGTTAAAGAATATGGGTTTGGTTACCCATATTCTTCAAAATATCTTCTTTTGTGTTCAGCAAAAACCCTAACTTGAGGGTGAGTAAATGATGACAGAATTTTTTTGGGTGAACTATCCCTTTAAGTGGCAGAAAGTAAATATATTGTAATTTGCTCTGAGTTTTATTATTAGTTTCTTTTTAGGTTAGTTGATAATGTAATAACAGGAGGGGTACATTGACAAAAAGTCTAAATGAATTGTTTTTTCCTGGAACCTGATGTTGATTCGTATGACTCATTATGTTGCTGATGTTGATTCATGTGACTCATCTCAGAAGTGGGCGATTTCCTGGCACTGGATCTTGGAGGGACAAACTTTCGAGTGATGCTGGTGAAAGTGGGTGAGGATGAAGAGCGAGGCTGGAAGGTGGAGACGAAACATCACATGTACTCCATCCCTGAAGATGCAATGACCGGCACAGCTGAAATGGTGAGATATTAAAAAGGTCAAACACTCTGTAGTCTACATACAATATATACACGTATTCTGACATTTTAGTCTCCTCCGTCTCATTGTACCGCCTTTTCTCTTCATATAGTTGTTTGACTACATTGCCGGGTGCATATCTGACTTCCTGGACAAACATAATCTGAAACATAAGAAGCTTCCACTGGGATTCACCTTCTCTTTTCCAGTCCGTCATGAGGATTTGGACAAGGTTAGTTCCTCCATTCTTGTAAACATGAGCCGCTTAAATTCAGTATGAAATGGAAGTCGCAATAGTGTTTTTATTTTCTATTGTAACGTATATCTGAGTGAAATGGCTTCTCGAACAAGAACAAATGTAGGGCGGGACTTGATTTTGTCCATCTGGAATTGATTGGATTGTTTCGGTTTGCTATGTCATGTGAGTGACAGGTTGTCCCGCCCTCACGCCAGTAAACATGTCATCGGACAAGAGATAGAAGAGGGAGGGAGAGTTATTTGAATTAAAGTTTATAAGGGCACATGAATTATATTCATTTTTGATTTCATGGTGACTTTAAAGTTTAATAGCCACATTGATACTGTGACAGGTGTGGGTATTTCTTCATAATGCATTACGAGATGACGAGTTTTTTTCAATGTCATGTAACAGACTATTTTTATGTTTAAATTGTAATAGGGCATTCTGCTTAACTGGACTAAAGGCTTCAAGGCCTCTGGCGCTGAGGGCAATAACATTGTGGGTCTACTGAGAGATGCCATTAAAAGGAGAGGGGTTAGTATGCATGAGCTACCTTTCATACTAAATATTTCCAGCTCAAATTCTGTTCTGGGATCTTGTCTAACTGGTAATGGAAAGCTACTCTCAAACTAAAAGTGCATTAGACATCTTAAAAGCTTATAATAAAAGGCTTAAACGACTGTCCTATAAAAGTGATTGAATATTTTTTTTAGGACTTTGAAATGGATGTGGTTGCCATGGTGAATGACACAGTAGCCACCATGATCTCCTGCTACTATGAAGACCGCAGCTGTGAAGTTGGCATGATAGTCGGTAAGAGAGTGACCTCACACACCCATGTAAATATAATTAGAGCTCGGACATAAACTTTATAACAGGAAGATGGGATATTTTAACAACCATTCAGGAAAAAACAGCATGCTATAAAGCAATATGCCTGAAGCTTTTAGTTTAATGTTTTTGTTGTTTCTCAGGCACAGGCTGTAATGCGTGTTATATGGAAGAGATGCGTAAGGTGGAGCTGGTTGAAGGAGAGGAGGGGAGGATGTGTGTGAACACGGAGTGGGGAGCGTTCGGGGACAACGGTGAACTGGAGGACTTCCGCCTGGAATACGACCGTGTTGTTGATGAGACGTCACTAAACCCTGGACATCAGCTGTGAGTGGTCTTGAAAAATTCTGGGCATATTTAAATTGGGAAATTAACAAAAAAGAATAATAAAAAAATAAAGGAGTGTTATGAGGTAAAATTAATAATAAATATTTCTGTACTATTTATTGCTTCCATTGAAGCACAAGATGCTCTTTAGAACATGATATGATGATATAATATGTCATAATTTTTACTAAATTATAAAAATGTAAAATAGAAGCCACTGACACCACGTTGATTATATGAAATTCAAATTAATATTTAAAAACAAAGGAAGGTTATGAGATAAAATTAATAAGAAATATTTATGTACTATTTATGCACTATTTATTGCTTCAACTGAAGCACAATATGCTCTTTAGAACATGATATAATGATATAATATGTCATAAACAATTTACTGTAAAATAGAAGCCACTGAGACCACTTTTATCATTTGGGATTTAAATTCATATTTAAATCTGGAACTAAATTCTTAAATATTTCTGCACTATTTATTGCTTCCATTGAAGCACGAGATGCTCTTTAGAACATGAAATGATATATTTGCATAATATGTCATTAAAAAAAATCTAACTACATTATATAAATGTAATATAGAAGCCAGTGAGACCACTTTGATATTCAAATTTCTTAGATATTTCTTAAATATTTCTGTACTATTTATTGATTCAATCGAAGCAAAATATGCTCTTTAGAACATGATATAATGTCATAATTATTACAAAATTTAAAAAATGTAAAATAGATGCCACTGAGACCACGTTGATAATCTGAAATTCAAATTCATATTTAAATCTGAAAATAAACAGTTACATTTTTTACAATTAAAAACAAAGTAAGGTTAAAAAATGAAAAACAAAGATTTATGAGATGAAATTAATAAGAAATATTAATTTTAATATTTATGCACTATTTATTGCTTCCATTAAAGCACAAGATGTTCTTTTGAACATGATATGACATAATATGTCATTAAAAAATTTAACTACATTATAAAAATGTAATATAGAAGCCAGTGAGACTACTCAAATTTCTTAAATATTTCTGCACTATTAATTGCTTATATATTTTACTATATTATAAAATATAAAAAAAAGAAGCCACTGAGACTACTTTGATATTCAGGGATTCAAATTCATATTTAAATCTTGAAATAAAAAACAAAAACAAAGAAAGGTTATGTAAAAAAGATAATAAAAGAAATAAAGAAATATAAGTAAAAATGAAATATTTCTAAATATTTCTAAAAAAAGAAATATTTCTGCACTATTTATTGCATCCATTGAAGCACAATATGTTCTTTTGAACATGATATAATGACATAATATAAGCATTTTTAGTGATCTTAGACTTTTGGATCCCATTCTATACAGTATCTTCAGAAAAAAAAATGTCTTCAAGTTCAGAACACGGCTAACAATAAAAGTTTCATTTAAACATACTTTAAACTAATATTCACAAAAATATAGAGCTATGCATCTTTGTTTGATATTTTAGGATATTTGTGATGCAATTTTGATCTAAAAAAATTGCAGGAACATGTTATTTCAGCTCAGCTATGAAAGAAATGTTCAGTGCATGATATTTTGTAGACAAGACGTCAGTCTATATTATGATTTCACATATATATATCAAACAACTCTTTGTTATATTCAAAGATACATGACACACTTTTTGAGCAGCAGTTTGATCAGTGGCCGAATGTGAAATGCAGATGTCCTTACATGCTTCTAAGTTCAAGAAGAGCTTAGTTATATCAGCAGCCTGGAGCTCTTATGTGGTCTCCAGGTGACAAGGTTTGTTTTTCTGTACATGTGGAGGCACTGACGGTAGCCACGTCAGTGCTGGAATACACACGGCTGGATTAATGGCCAGGAAAGGAGATCATTAGTGAAGCTGCTCGCTTAATGGGTATTTACAATGTATGCTAGAAGATACAGAAGAGCTCAATGGGCCGCTCCTCTGTCCATGTCACTTTAAGGCATTTGTATTTCATGATTATCCTCAGGCTTCTACTATCATTCAAATTTTTCTTTTCACTGCTTAAATTGAGCCACTTGATATTGATGACAGTTGTCAATGTTTTAGCCGAGAAAGACTTTGATCTAATATGCACATATTCTTCTCTCATGACTCTAGGTATGAGAAGCTGATTGGTGGGAAGTATATGGGGGAGCTTGTGCGTCTTGTTCTGCTAAAACTAGTGAATGAAGATCTGCTGTTTAACGGCGAAGCCTCAGACCTGCTGAAAACACGTGGAGCTTTTGAAACTCGCTTTGTCTCCCAGATTGAGAGGTAGGACTGAATTGCTGATTTTTATATTTTTTTATATCTTGTAAAAAATATATATACAACATATGTTTTTACATTACTATAACTCATCAAAATAAGTTAAGCTTAAGTTATACAAGATTCCACTCATTTTTTTAAGCGAGTTTAATGTAACAAGTTGAAATGACTTATACATGTAAGTTGATTGTACTTCAAAAAAATAAGGCAGCAACTTTTTTTTACAGTCAATCAAGATACATTCACTTAAGAAGCAAAATGACTTAAGATATTAAGTTTTGTTTTACGAAAAAATATAAAAATTAGGATTTCTTTGCAGTTTTCAGAATCTCTAACAGCCCTTGTGAAGAAGAACACTTAATTGTATTGAATGTGCACTTGTAGTTTACTTAAAATCTTAAAAAAACTATACTTGCAGATAATACAGTACACTTTCATGACTATTTTAGCACACTTAAGTACACTTCAAAGTGCACTTTGTAATATTAAGTACACTTATTTAAGTACACACTTAAGTATACTCTTTTAAAGTATATTATATCTGTAAAAGTTTCCCAAGGGAAATCCGAAAGGCAATGAAAAGATCATATTAAACCTTAAATGCATGAATGTTTCACCAATCATTATTACATCTTTAGCGACCCGGACCTATATCTAACACGGACGGATCTCTACCTGTCACGATAATATAAAACTCTCCTGATATTAGAGAAACAATTACAGAAAAATAAAATAAAGCAAATTTTGTTACCTTTTGGAGCTTGGAAGGGTTCAGTTTGAGCAGATGTTTTATACCATCATCACTGTCCTCATCAGAGCTCATTTCCCAGTACATTCAGCATCTGGCTCATATTCGCCATCTCAAACATATTCTCAAAACTATCATTTTCAACAGCTTCAAAATCAATATTTTGATCGATGACAGCTTCTTCACCAGATCCACCATCAAGTGACAGTGACACTAATATTTGATTGCGTTCAGTATTTGCTCTGCTGTAAATTGCTGAGCAATTTCAAGTTTTGCTGATGATACTTCCTATTCTTTTGTTTTTTGCCTGCGGTAACTATGAGTGAAACGTCACTTCATCATTGTGTATCAGACATTGCCACCTTGTGGAATAAAGGTGGATTGCATTTATCCAGTCAACAAAGATTCAATGGTAACACTTTACAATAAAGTTCATTAGTTAACATGAATTAATAATGAACTGCACTTATAAAGCATTTATTTATCTTTGTTAATGTTAATTTCAACATTTACTAATACATTATTAAAATCTTGTTAACATTAGTTAATGCACTGTGAACTAACATGAACAAACCATGAACAGCTGTATTTTTATTAACTAACGTTAACAAAGATTAACAAATACAGTAACAAATGTACTGCTCATGGTTAGTTAATACATTAACTAACGTTAACTAATGAAACCTTATTGTAAAGTGTTACCGATTCAATTATTGTTGTGCAGAAAAAATACTTACACTGTTACACACCTCGGGTCGTTAGCAACCCTATACATTTTTACAAAAAATAAATGGGAAAACAGGCATTCTTTTATCATCTTATTATTTTTTCTTGTTATATTGTTCATAATGAATTGACTGAGGGGTACTACGAAAGGTTGATTAAAAAATGAATGAGGAGTAGGGTAGTGAATGACGTCCCGAGTCACTAAAGACCCAAGGTATATGTTTAAGGGTTAAGTATCTGTGCAAGGTTAAGAGAATCAGATTTATATAAAAACTTATGTTTGTACTTTAATACAGATGCTATTTTTACATTTTTTTTTCATTTCAGTGACACAGGGGACAGAAAGCAGATCTACAACATCCTAAGTTCACTGGGAATCTTGCCGTCCGAGCTGGACTGTGACATTGTGCGTCTGGCATGTGAGAGTGTGTCTACACGAGCCGCACACATGTGCGGGGCCGGACTCGCTGGCGTCATCAACCTAATGAGGGAACGGCGTTGTCAAGAGGAACTCAAGATCACTGTGGGAGTCGATGGCTCTGTCTACAAACTACATCCTTGGTGAGTACAGGAGGAGAGAGAGGCAAGGCAAACAAAGACAAATGAGGGAGGAAATTAAGAGGAAACAGTTTGGCAGATGAGTAAGGGATATAAAACAATGTGATATAAACACAATTAAATGTGTTTCCTGCTTTGACCTTCCAATTCTTCCATTCAGTTTCAAGGAGAGGTTCCATAAGCTTGTGTGGGAAATGACTCCCCACTGCAAAATTACCTTCATCCAATCAGAAGAAGGGAGCGGTCGAGGCGCAGCTCTCATTTCTGCTGTGGCATGCAAGATGGCCGCCTGCATGCTGACACCGTGATAAACCACATGATTCGTCCTTGTGAGGTGGAACTGTAGAATCACCACTGACCTGCAATGTTAGAGCGGTCTCGGAAAGCCTCCCTTATGGTGAAAGTGCTTTCCTCCTTTTGAACATTGCATTGCGTATGTGAAGTGGGCAGCTACAGGGTTGTTTGGCAACATCTATTAACCAGCCCATTGAAATTATTAACATAGGCTAAATATCATTTAAAGCCATAAAGCCAGATATTTCCAATTAAATGTGCTTTTAGACACAACATACATCATTTATTATTGCTATTGTCCTGAGCACATTCAGGTAATGTTACATATATTGCACCTTAATGGCTGTTTGGCGGTTAGGAAAGAAGCAGAGGAAACTCGATGTGATTGTATATAAATGAACTGTTCATGTTCAGCAAGATAATTGTGCACTGTTTATTGGTTGTTATATTTATGAACTTTTAAATTATGTTTATATTCAGTGGTAATCAGAACTGTTAAATTATTTCATGCAGGACTTTAATATACTTTGTACATGTGAAAATGATTAATTATTGTAAATAAAGCTGTTGTACTATTGACTGATTCACTCAAATTGCTGTTTTTTAGAGGTCTGTGATCCCATTGAAGCTTACATGAACATTACACTCAAAGACAAATAGTTAAAAAGTAAATTAAAAAGATTTATCACAATGGATGAAATTATCCACCCTGGTCCAGCCCTTTAAAAAGGGTATACAAGGCTAAAGCTCCCTCTTGAGTGTGTGAAAATTAAATGCATCTTGTTATTGGTGGAGCAACACTTATTTTTGTTAACATTTTTAAACGTTAGATTAAATTTATCTTTGCACATCATGGATCAGGAACCTTTTGCAGTGACAAATGTTTAGACTTTAAGCCCTTATAAGGCAAGCTATACTTTAATTACACTCATTAAATTCATTAAGCTCATTAAATTACACTAATCATAACATCTGATGGCTGATTGTGTTTGTTAAAACTGCTGTCAAAAAAGCAGCATAAAACGCTTTCGGCGGTGGACAGGGGTCAGCATGGGCACCCTGACTGGTCTGCGGCTATGCAGCCCCATACACAACAAACTGCAATGCACTGTGTATTTTGACACCTTTCTATCAGAACCAGCATTAACTTCTTGAGCAATTTGAGCTACAGTAGCTCGTCTGTTTGATCGGACCACATGGGCCAGCCTTTGCTCCCCACGTGCATCAATGAGCCTTGGCCACCCATGACCATGTCAACGGTTCACCACTGTTCCTTCCTTGGACCACTTTTAATAGATACCGACCACTGCAGACCGCGAACACCCCACAAGAGCTGCAGTTTTGGAGATGCTCTGACCCAGTCATCTAGCCATCACAATTTGACCCTTGTCAAACTTGCTCAAATCCTTACGCTTGCCCATTTTTCCTGCTTCTAACATATCAACTTTGAGGACAAAATGTTCACTTGCTGCCTAATATATCCCACCCACTAACAGGTGCCGTGATGAAGAAATAATCAGTGTTCCCTTTCGTTCAGTCACTCCGAGTAACGTCAGTGACTGACGAATGGGGGTTTCGCCTAGAAGCTTATCATCTTCGAGATCTAGAAAACGCCCAATGGCAGTGCCAATGCCATGGGCATGCGGAATTTGCATAGCGTAACTCCGCCCCACAGTGTGGGTATATAAGGAAGTACGCTGGCAACATCGCATTATGTTTCTGCTTCGGAGCCAAGAGCATCTATCTCTTCACTCCTTAAGCCTTCTGAGTATATCGTCAAGCTTCTTCGAGACGAGCAGCTCTCCAGTTGGTGTTGGTGTGACGGCACATTCCAGCGATCGCATACTGCCTGCCTGCTGATCTGTGCAGTGAACTGCAACAGCTGTGTGTGTGTTCCCTGGGCGCTTCAGCACTCTGCAGAGCTTTCTCTCACAAAAAGAGCTTGCGCGTGGCACTTCTTTCACTTTCACTGGTCTTTCACTTCTGGGTGCGGTCGATCTCTGTTGCCATCTGATGGGCACAATCACTGCTTGACGTGTTTGGGCTTCAGCACGCTCAAGCAGCGTTTGTGGATGAGTCATGTTCTCACTGCGGGAACATGACCATCGCGATGTTGCGGTCGAGACTCAATGACCTCCGTAAAGGAAAGAGAGTCCCCTCTGCCACACCCCAATCTACCGTCTCCGAGAGAGATGGTACTTTGGCTGGTGGCCTGGGTGACCTGAGGGTTACGGTGTGGAATAAACCCTCAGGCCACACCCCCCTCTCGCACACCGCTACCCGCGAGTGGTCGGACTGAAGCAGCGGGACCGTCTGCGGACGCCCCGCATGTTTCGTTCGGCGCTCCAGATGACGATGAGACGTCGATCGCCGCATCTCAAGGTGGGCTGGAGTCCTCTGGGGATGAAGATTCGGCTATGCTGCCGCCTTCGGGCATGCCAGCATTGCCCGAGTCCGACCCGGAGTTGACAGCCATGTCATCTCGGGGGATGATTGGTCTTTGGGTGCGGCGCGTCCTGACAGCTGTCAGGCCCTGCCCCCAATTACTTTCTCTCCCGAGATACATGAGGAGGTCACGCGGTCCTGGAAGTCCCCGTTGGCCTCCTCTGCCTTCTCTGCCCTCGATGAGGCCGCAGCCAAGGGTACACTGGGGTCCCCCCTGTTGACGCTCAGTTGCAATCACGGTCGAGACAATGACCCCCGTATGGAGGTAGAGTCCCCTCTGCCACACCCCAATTATCCCCTCCACGTGATGGGATGTTTGGCTGGTGGCCAGGGTGACCTGAGGGCTGTGGTGTTGCATAAACCCCGACGATTATTCCTCGGGCCACACCCCCCTCTTGCACAGAGTGCTTCAATGTGGCGCGGTGATCCTAAGCACCCCTCCAAGGCCTGTAGGTTCTCGTCTACTTTGGTGGCGAGGGACTACAAAGCTGCGGGGCAGGCCGCCGCCTCTCAGCACGCCATGGCCATCCTTCAGGTCTACCAGGCCAGGATGCTCGTGGCATGCACGAGGGTAGAGCTGTCCCAGGGCTTTGAATGAGCCACGTGCCGCCACCGACCTCGCCCTCCGGGCGACGAAGGTGACCAGGCGCTCCCTGGGTCAGGTGATGTCCACAGCTGTGGTCCAGGAGAGATGTGGCTCAGCCTGGTCGATATGAGAGAGGCTGAGTGAACCCGGTTCCTCAACGCTCACATATCCCAGGCTGGCCTCTTCGGCGGCATGGCTGAGAACTTCGCCCAACAGTTCTCGGCCGCCCAGAAGCAGACTAAGGCCATTAAACATGTACTGTCCTGGCGGCCAGCTGCTGCCTTACTCAGCCGCCGGCTCAGTTGCCTCAGTCTGCTTGCCGCCGAGGGCGCCCTCCTGCGGCTTCCACCCCTCCCGCCCGGCCCCAGCAGCAGCCGCCTTCTCTGGGCTGCGCCGTGGAGGTGGTCGCAGGAAGACACCCCCGTCCGCTCCCCAGCCCCGCACCCCGCCAAATGCCAGGCTAAGCGGCGCTCCTGACGCGGACAGCTCAGGGATGGGCAGTTCTTTCAAGGAGATGGTAGCAGGGCCACTCCTTCCCCCGGTGGAGGGCCGGGGGAGAATCTTCTGTTCAGAACCTGAACCCTATGTGGTTAAGGAAAGAACTAACTCACCCATGCTGACCCCTGTCCATGCTGGACAGGGGTCAGCATGGGCACCCTGACTGGTCTGCGGCTATGCAGCCCCATACACAACAAACTGCAATGCACTGTGTATTCTGACACCTTTCTATCAGAACCAGCATTAACTTCTTGAGCAATTTGAGCTACAGTAGCTCGTCTGTTTGATCGGACCACATGGGCCAGCCTTTGCTCCCCACGTGCATCAATGAGCCTTGGCCACCCATGACCCTGTCAACGGTTCACCACTGTTCCTTCCTTGGACCACTTTTAATAGATACCGACCACTGCAGACCGCGAACACCCCACAAGAGCTGCAGTTTTGGAGATGCTCTGACCCAGTCATCTAGCCATCACAATTTGACCCTTGTCAAACTTGCTCAAATCCTTACGCTTGCCCATTTTTCCTGCTTCTAACATATCAACTTTGAGGACAAAATGTTCACTTGCTGCCTAATATATCCCACCCACTAACAGGTGCCGTGATGAAGAGATAATCAGTGTTCCCTTTCGTTCAGTCACTCCGAGTAACGTCAGTGACTGACGAATGGGGGTTTCGCCTAGAAGCTTATCATCTTCGAGATCTAGAAAACGCCCAATGGCAGTGCCAATGCCATGGGCATGCGGAATTTGCATAGCGTAACTCCGCCCCACAGTGTGGGTATATAAGGAAGTACGCTGGCAACATCGCATTATGTTTCTGCTTCGGAGCCAAGAGCATCTATCTCTTCACTCCTTAAGCCTTCTGAGTATATCGTCAAGCTTCTTCGAGACGAGCAGCTCTCCAGTTGGTGTTGGTGTGACGGCGCATTCCAGCGATCGCATACTGCCTGCCTGCTGATCTGTGCAGTGAACTGCAACAGCTGTGTGTGTGTTCCCTGGGCGCTTCAGCACTCTGCAGAGCTTTCTCTCACAAAAAGAGCTTGCGCGTGGCACTTCTTTCACTTTCACTGGTCTTTCACTTCTGGGTGCGGTCGATCTCTGTTGCCATCTGATGGGCACAATCACTGCTTGACGTGTTTGGGCTTCAGCACGCTCAAGCAGCGTTTGTGGATGAGTCATGTTCTCACTGCGGGAACATGACCATCGCGATGTTGCGGTCGAGACTCAATGACCTCCGTAAAGGAAAGAGAGTCCCCTCTGCCACACCCCAATCTACGGTCTCCGAGAGAGACGGTACTTTGGCTGGTGGCCTGGGTGACCTGAGGGTTACGGTGTGGAATAAACCCCGACGATCATTCCTCAGGCCACACCCCCCTCTCGCACACCGCTACCCGCGAGTGGTCGGACTGAAGCAGCGGGACCGTCTGCGGACGCCCCGCGTGTTTCGTTCGGCGCTCCAGATGACGATGAGACGTCGATCGCCGCATCTCAAGGTGGGCTGGAGTCCTCTGGGGATGAAGATTCGGCTATGCTGCCGCCTTCGGGCGTGCCAGCATTGCCCGAGTCCGACCCGGAGTTGACAGCCATGTCATCTCGGGGGATGATTGGTCTTTGGGTGCGGCGCGTCCTGACAGCTGTCAGGTCCTGCCCCCAATTACTTTCTCTCCCGAGATACATGAGGAGGTCACGCGGTGGGTTACGACTGATCCTGGACCTGCGCGTCCTGAACCGATCCCTTCACAGGCTTCCGTTCAGGATGTTGACAGCGAAGCACCTTTTCGAATGCGTTCGTCCAGTAGATTGGTTTGCAGCGATCGACCTGAAGGACGCCTACTTCCATATCAGTACATGGTCCTCCCATTCGGGCTAGCTCTGTCCCCTCGCGTCTTTACGAAGATTGTCGAGGCAGCCCTTGTGCCACTCAGGCAACACGGGGTTCGCATCCTGAACTACCTCAATGACTGGCTGATCCTAAGTCACTCTCGTGAGCAGGTATGCGAACACAGAGACCTGGTGCTCCAGCACTTAGCCCGTCTGGGCCTTCGGGTCAACTGGGAAAAAGAACGAGTTTCCAGGCATATTGTTTTATCAACAGATGCCTCCACCACGGGCTGGGGTGCCATGTGCAATGGACATGCTGGCAGTACGATTCACCCTGCACCGCTTCCGGGCGTTGCTCAAGGGTCAACACGTGCTAGTCTGGTCAGACAACACGGCCACAGTAGCGTACATCAACCACCAGGGTGGTCTACGTTCCCGCCGTATGTCTCAACTCGCCCGCCATCTCGTTTTATGGAGTCAGAAGCATCTGAGGTCGCTTCGTGCCATCCATGTCCCGGGAGTCCTGAACCGTGCAGCCGACGAGCTCTCACGGCTTCAGACACTTCCTGGAGAATGGAGACTCCATCCCCAGACGGTTCAGCTGATTTGGGAACAGTTCGGCGACACACAGGTAGATCTGTTGCCTCCCCCGACTCTTCCCACTGCCGCCTGTTTTATTCCCTGACCGAGGGCTCCCTCGGCACGGATGCTCTGGCGCTCAGCTGGCCGCGGGGCCTCCGCAAGTATGCATTTCCCTCAGTGAGCCTTCTTGCACAGGTTCTGTGCAAGATCAGGGAGGACAAGGAGCAGGTCCTTTTGGTCGCCCCGTATTGGCCCGGCCGGACCTGGTTCTCCGAACTCGTACTCCTTGCGACAGCCCCTCCCTGATCGATTCCTCTGAGGAAGGACCTCCTTTCTCAGAGACGGGGCACCCTTTGGCACCCGCGTCCCGATCTTTGGAACCTCCACGTGTGGCTCCTGGTTGGGATGCGGCAGGTTTGAGTACCCTACCACCTCAGGTGGTGGCTACCATCACTTCCGCTAGGGCTGAGTCTACCAGACATGCCTATGCTTTGAAGTGGAACCTCTTCGTCACCTGGTGTTCTTCTCGCCAAGAAGACCCCTGGAAATGCCCGATCGGGTCCGTGCTCTCGTTTCTCCAGGAAGGGTTGGAACGAAGGCTGTCTCCTTCCACCCTGAAGGTTTATGTGGCCACTATATCAGCCTACCACAACCTCGTGGAGAACAAAAAGGTAAGTCAGCACGACCTGGTCATCAGGTTCCTGATGGGAGCAAGGAGACTGAATCCTCCTTGCGCTCCCCTCGTACCCTCTTGGGACCTCTCAGTAGTTTCAGATGCTCTGCAGAGGGCTCCCTTTGAGCCATTGCGGTCAGTCGAGCTTAAGTTCCTGTCGATGAAGACAGCGCTCCTGATCGCTTTGGCCTCCATCAAGAGGGTAGGGGACCTGCAGGCATTTTCGGTTGACGAAGCGTGCCTGGAATTCGGGCCGGCCAACTCTCACGTGATCCTGAGACCCCGGCCTGGATATGTGCCCAAGGTTCCCCCCATGGGCGACCCCCACATGTGTATTTCCACTGTCAGCCTCTCCGAGCATGTGTATTTCCCTCGGCAAGCCCTTGCCTCCCCTGGGGGTAAAATTCTTCCACCTTCGGCTGGTTACCCCAGAGTTCTTCCATATGCAGCCCCTCGCGGGTCATATGTGTATCCTTAAGTCCTCCCTATGGGCAGGCACTTGGCGCATACTTCCACCTGGAATATGCTTCCCAGTGTACCGTGGTTTTCCTGTGTTAAGAGGGAGTCCTTCATCCGTACTAGCTTACGACAGGGAGCTCACGCTTACGCAGGGCACTGGATGACAGCCGAGTGGCGTGATTACGTTGGGACCCCCATTCGTCAGTCACTGACGTTACTCGGAGTGACTGAACGAAAGGGAATGTCTCGGTTACGTATGTCACCCTCGTTCCCTAAGGAGGGAATGGAGACGTAACGTCCCTCTGCCACTTCTGCTGTACTGCTGGAACGGCCGGGAGTTCAGTCTTGGCTCCTCAGCAGGTAAACATAATGCGATGTTGCCAGCGTACTGCCAGGAGTTCAGTCTTGGCTCCTCAGCAGGTAAACATAATGCGATGTTGCCAGCGTAAAATATTTTGAATATTTTATATATATAAAATATATATAAAATATACAAAATCGGTTTTAAAACCGATTTTGCAGGTTTGCCCACTTACAAAGCATGTAGAAGTCTGTAATTTTTATCATATTTACACTTCAACTGTGAGTGACGGAATCTAAAACAAAAATCCAGAAAATCACATTGTATGATTTTTAAGTAATTAATTTGCATTTTATTGCATGACATAAGTATTTGATACATCAGAAAAGCAGAACTTAATATTTGGTACAGAAACCTTTGTTTGCAATTACAGAGATCATACGTTTCCTGTAGTTCCTGACCAGGTTTGCACACACTGCAGCAGGGATTTTGGCCCACTCCTCCATACAGACCTTCTCCAGATCCTTCAGGTTTCGGGGCTGTCGCTGGGCAATACGGACTTTCAGCTCCCTCCAAAGATTTTCTATTGGGTTCAGGTCTGGAGACTGGCTAGGCCACTCCAGGACCTTGAGATGCTCCTTACGGAGCCACTCCTTAGTTGCCCTGGCTGTGTGTTTCGGGTCGTTGTCATGCTGGAAGACCCAGCCATGACCCATCTTCAATGCTCTTACTGAGGGAAAGAGGTTGTTGGCCAAGATCTCGCGATACATGGCCCCATTCATCCTCCCCTCAATACGGTGCAGTCGTCCTGTCCCCTTTGCAGAAAAGCATCCCCAAAGAATGATGTTTCCACCTCCATGCTTCACGGTTGGGATGGTGTTCTTGGGGTTGTACTCATCCTTCTTCTTCCTCCAAACACGGCGAGTGGAGTTTAGACCAAAAAGCTCTATTTTTGTCTCATCAGACCACATGACCTTCTCCCATTCCTCCTCGGGATCATCCAGATGGTCATTGGCAAACTTCAGATGGGCCTTGACATGCGCTGGCTTGAGCAGGGGGACCTTGTGTGCGCTGCAGGATTTTAATCCATGAGGGCGTAGTGTGTTACTAATGGTTTTCTTTGAGATTGTGGTTCCAGCTCTCTTCAGGTCATTGACCAGGTCCTGCCGTGTAGTTCTGGGCTGATCCCTCACCTTCCTCATGATAATTGATGCCCCACGAGGTGAGATCTTGCATGGTGCCCCAGACCGAGGGTGATTGACTGTCATCTTGAACTTCTTCCATTTTCTAATAATTGCGCCAACAGTTGTTGCCTTCTCACCAAGCTGCTTGCCTATTGTCCTGTAGCCCATCCCAGCCTTGTGCAGGTCTACAATTTTATCCCTGACGTCCTTACACAGCTCTCTGGTCTTGGCCATTGTGGAGAGGTTGGAGTCTGTTTGATTGAGTGTGTGGATAGGTGTCTTTTATACAGGTAACAAGTTCAAACAGGTGCAGTTAATACAGGTAATGAGTGGAGAACAGGAGGGCTTCTTAAAGAAAAACTAACAGGTCTGTGAGAGCCGGAATTCTTACTGGTTGGTAGGTGATCAAATACTTATGTCATGCAATAAAATGCAAATTAATTATTTAAAAATCATACAATGTGATTTTCTGGATTTTTGTTTTAGATTCCGTCTCTCACAGTTGAAGTGTACCTATGATAAAAATTACAGACCTCTACATGCTTTATAAGTAGGAAAACCTGCAAAATCGGCAGTGTATCAAATACTTGTTCTCCCCACTGTATATATATATATATATATATATATAAGCATGTATATATATATATATATATATATATGTGTGTGTGTGTGTGTGTGCTCATATATGAGTAAAGCAATAAAGCCTTGCATCATGTTTTGGAGCAGAACTTTATGACAGGTGCGACAAATCAGGTCCTCTCCCAAAATCAGGTCTCTGTTAGGACCCCAAGTGATCATATTGGCTCAAATTACTGGTAGGCCTAATAGGTAATAGGTAGGCCTACTCTCTTTAGCGACTAATTATAATTCATACAAAATAATGTTATGATAAATGCTGTTTGAACTATGTTATAATGATCATTAATATGTGAATTAGTAAATAAATAAAATCAGGGCATTGAGCCCCTGGGCTTGAGTTTATGTTGGGGCACCTACGCTACAAATGACCTCAACTAGAACATCATTATGGAGTAGTACAAAATGCACAAAAATGTAAATATGCTTTGAGGTTCCTAGAACAATTAATATGCAACATGAATAGCCTAGTCAAACTTTAGAGGTAATATTAAATAGACATAACACAATAAAATAAAGGATGTGCTCTCTCTCAGTTAAGAAAAGATAAAAACCCTGAAATAACACTGAGCAATAAAGCTGAGATGAACAGTATTTTTAAATGTATTGTCATATCTGTGTCCTCTTATGTCAGATTCTTACATTTAATCAATAAATTCAATCAGAATAAAAAAACACTGTATGGCTATTACCAATCAAATAAAATCAGTATCAACAAAATCTATCTTTGTATTTACACTTAATGCAGCTCAGATGCAGCATGAATGGATTTACACTGCAGTTATAATTGCATAATCAGTGTGTAATGCATTACTAACTAATTTATTAATCACTGTTATTTATTTACTTTTCCTTCAAAAAGTAAAGTAAGGAATTACTCTTATTTTTTCTTTAATTACAGTTACTTCCAATGTAATTCCATTAAATACTGTATAAACTATATAACAATTCTGTATAAAACAATAGTAGATTTAACATCAAAATTTAACATCTTATGCTAAAAAAAACCTTCTCCCTTTAAAAACTTCAAGTTCAAGAATAATTTATGCAATTTAATATTATTTATTTGAACAAATTAAAAAAAGCATTTTCTTGTCTATCTTTGCATTTTTTTAACTGGTCGCGGTTGATATGGGATTTAGAAAATAATTAGTAATAAGTAATGGACTTTTTAGAGAGTGATTAGTAGCTATCTAGTTAGACTATTAAAGATGTAATTAGTAGCTAGTAATTATTGACTTTTTTAGAGAAACTTACCCAAAACTGTAAATAAAATATGTTAGGAGATTAATGTTTTAAATATAACAGTTTTAATGTAGAAATATTAATTGACTGGAAAAAAAACGATATAATAGGCTACTATTTAAATATGAAACTAAAACCAGGCAACTCAATTTATTTCTACTATCTCAGTTTAATATTCAGGGAGGGGTAGGAATTTGGGAAACTTGTTTGGAAACAGTCAGTATTTCATTTGGTGCCACTAGTGTGAATGTGTGTGTTTGCTGCTTCTGGAGCTGCTCATATAGTTCAGAGTTATAGACATCATAGTGGAGATTCCGTTCTGGCAGCTCTAAACTGCAGCTCTGACTCTGGTCTGCTGTTGGTGTGTTAGGAGTGAATAGATTGTAAGACTTTCGAGACTTTCTGCAGATATTGACGACAAATATTGAATTCACTTGCAGCATTCAGTGTCCATAATGGCGCTGTTTAGCAGTGTATTTAGACAACTGTTTGAGCGTTTTGCTCACTTCTTGTGCAGAAGGGAAACACCTCAGAGAGCACAGCAGTGTGCAGCGCAAGAACTAACGGCAGTAGAGAAACTTCCAGAGGAGTGTGAGGCCTTCGACTACACTGCCAATGACAGGAAGTGCAGGAAGAGACGCCGTAAGGTACCGTAGGTTTGGGGGGGGGTTTGTGGTTTGTGATTGGCACAAATATCGATTTTGATCTTGATTCAGTATCAATTCATATGTTTATAGCCTACTGTACATATAAGGAAAAATAAGTTTGCCTTTTTAGCATTATTTTAAACTTTTAATGGGTTAAATTATATTTGCTCGCATTCATTAATATTCACTTGTGTGTGCTTTTATAAGTATCATTCAAAATATTAGGATGTAAGTTATTGTTTTAAAATTTCACATTTAAAGAAATCTAGTGTTTGATCACTTCTAAATATTTATTCAAATGCAAAACCTAAAAATAAGTAAGCAGTTATGAGCTGCAATACTTTTTTGAGCAACTAGACTAGATAGGCCTACATGTATATTTATTGAAGTTTTAACCTTAATTACAACACTAATTGTAATATAAATAATACAAATATTAGAAGAAAAATATTTTAAGTGATCATTAATGGACCATAATTATTGCACAAATAGTATTTAGTACCAAAAGGTCTCCTCAAAATATTCAATAAATATTATTTAACTAAAATAGGCTATAGAACATTTATTTAATTGAAAAATAGTATATAAGGTGTATGGTCACATTTGACCACCAATGAGTATGAGTGTGACCAATTAGTAAGAAATACCTGAGGGCTAAATACAAGAAAAACATTAACATTAATGTTAACAATGTTGCATCTCCATCACTCTCCATAATACTGTACATGGGGTTGACGTAATAATCAATGCACACTATGCTGTACTGTTTACCAAAAATTGCTGCAAATACTTGTATAGTGAAGCTGTTGTCTATCCGCTTAAGCCATTCAAATGTATTGACAGCGCTGGTTTGTTTAGAACTATTGAGAGATCCATGAACCACGTGACCGCGCGCGCCGCCGGGAGATGAAATCATGTCGCAACTCTGTTTTTCAACGGCTCTGGCTTTAACTGTTATGCCACATTAAGTGCGCCAAAACGGCATTTATTGTTTGAATTTCGTATTTAAACTTTAAAAAAATGTAAAAGCTTAGACTTTGTTTCATATCAAAAGCAGGTTTGGCAATTTGGCGTGAGATTTACTCGGGCAGAGTGAGAGCGTGAGACAGAGCCTGAAAGCGTGTGTGTCACGCCAGATGCGTGAGCGTTGGCAACCCTGCTGTATTCATGAATGGATAGCCTAACGGGTCAGTGTATCTTTTAGTCATTTGATTTTCCTTTTAGAAAGGGGTATTAAAAAAACAAAAAACGGCTCCTTTTTCAAACAAAATGAAAAACAGAAATTCGGCTTGATTTTTCGTTTTTCGTTCAGAAGTAGAAAAATGAATAAACGGCTTGAATATTCGATTTTTAGACGTGGGCGGGAATTATACGCCCCTTTCTGCTGATTGGTCATCAGTTCTTCCTCAGTTCCGCACAGCAGAATAAAAGTCCTCCGCTGCTACAGCTGTACGGCTTCTTAACGCGTTTATTGCAACTACATTTCATTTTTTATTCATCAAAAATTCATCATTTTTTATTCATTCGACTAACGAATGGCTCGACACAACCCGTCCCGGGGCAGAGCCTAGACAGGGCTTTCTTCTGTGTAGATATAAATTCACCTACGCTTTGCATCAGCTGGGTATGGCAGGACATATGACGGCTGTCCACGCGGTTGCCCAGTGTTTAAAAAATAAATTAATTAATTAAGATATAAATCCATATAATTAGTTGTAAATTAAATATTTTAAACACTAACACAAAAAGGAAAGAATAATGTATTGACTTGGGTATGTAATGGGCCTATAACGTTCACGCAAGAACTGTTATTTTGACCATCTGACAACCGGAGAACAACAGAGATGTTAAAATACATACTCTTCTGAGTTTTTATGATGTAGGCCTTGTGTTTTATTAAAACTGATTATAAATGATATCTCAAAAAGATGCACTTGTGCGCGGAGCGAGCTGCTGCACTGACACATGACTGCATTAACACTATTAACATGTAGGCTATGCGTATTTTACTTCGCCTCACTGTATGCCAAATCCTTAAATGAATGGTATTCAGAAAACAACAAGATTGAAAAATATAAGTAGACATATAATAAAAATATACATAGTAGCCTATATAAAAATAGCCTATATATTGTGCCATTTATTACAAATAACATTTATTTTAAACACCAAGCCTAAATGAATTTATTTGAATTGAAACTGTATCGACGTTGGGCTCGTGCATCTCTCATTCGGTCCAAAGTTTCCATATTTGCAATGTAACATTTGGATGCTATTATACTATTTATGTAAAGAAGGCTTTGTACTTCAGTCGAGTCTCATACGTGTATAGGCTAAATCTGCATCTTCACATGCAGAGATATGAGTTTGGAATAACAGCAAGTACTGACTGGCACAGCCTTAATATTGTACAACAGACAAATTAAATTAAGCAGAAATAACTTTTTATATGTTTGGTTGAACTGTGTTTTATTTTGATAATGAACAGGCTACGATGTCAAGTTAGCAATGCCAGAACTGATATATGTTATGTGAGCACGTGAGGCGCCGGCGCCATCACTTGGATTTTTTCCTCATTCGAAATGGTAAAATGTTTATTTTATTTGTGTACATTCAAAACTACTACAAAATGTCATGCCTTTGATGCGCTGCTTTAGCGCGTCTCGATCTCCTTGAACATCTTTCTGGCGCACACCACAAACATTAACCAAAATACAACGAATACTAGACGCGCCTACTTTAAAAAGTCAACATTTCGATTATTTGACGTTAAATGCTTTATATAAGTCACTTTGGAATAAATCACGGCATGTTTCATGTTAAAAAAAAAACGTGACTTTACAATCCGGAAAATACGGTAGGATATAGAAAATTATTTCGCGGACCCCCTAGCACTTTGCTGGTCTAAAACCGCTGGTCTACACAGAAGAAAGCCCTGTCTAGGCTCTGCCCCGGTACGGGTTGTGTCGAGCCATTCGTTAGTCTGGTTGTTTGATGAGAAAAAGATGAAATGTAGTTGCAATAAACGCGTTAACAATCTGTACATCTGTAGCACTTTTATTCTGCTGTGCGGAACTGAGGAAGAACTGTGATCTTCGGCTGACCAATCAGCAGAAAGGGGCGTATAATTCCCGCCCACGTGTAGAAATCGAATATTCAAACTGTTTATTCATTTTTCTACCTCTGAACGAAAAACGAAAAATCAAGCGGAAATCTCGTTTTTTCGTTTTCTGAAAAAATGAAAACGAAAAACGAGCTGTTTTCTCATTTTTCTACTTTCAATATTAAATCAAAAAACGACTGAACGAATGATACCCGGTCTGTGTACTTTTGCGTCAATTCGTTTTTCCTTTTTTAAACCAGAAATTAAATATGGAAAATCCGGTTTCTTCCTTTTTTATTTTAACACTGATGAATAGAATTAGCAGATTCAAGATAATATTCCTTATGCAAGATAATTATTTCATTGAAAATAATATAAATTATATACAACTTGTTTTTTAATATGTAAAACTGCTAAATTTAATTTCTAGTGTTTTGCGTCACGCTGAAGCGCCCTCTAGTGCCTTTTCCCTCTGGCGTCAATAGAATGACTCGCATCAAGAGCCTAAAAAGATGACACTGATTAATTTTTATTCATTAAATTATTATTATTATTACATTTATATTTTAACCTAAACATGACCATTTCTAAACCTTATAGCCTCTTGTTTAGTGCTCCAACACATTATCGAGTTCCCGCTTGTGGTCTCGATCCCGTCCTTTTGCTTTTTACTCTGTTTTATATGAAAAAAGGCCCAAACGACATACATTTCTGTGACTTTTTTGTCTGGCTGTTAGGTGTTTTATATTGTTTTATATCGAGAAATATAGCCTACGCTGTGTCTTGCTGTTCAAACTGGAAATATACCAACGTATAATGATGACAAAATTATACCCCAGTATGTAATTTTCATGAAGACAAAATTTCCATACCCTTTGCCTCAGTGCAGGAGGCAATCAACAGCATACTGCTAAGACAACGGCAACGTAAACAAAGGGGAAGGACAATATTTTAAAGTTAAGTGTGGAAAACGCTGAACGTTTAAGCGCGTTGCCTTCATATTCTGCCTGACCTGCTTGTCTGTATAGCTTTATTGGGCTTTTAATATCACTGTCTAAATGCATTAGCGTTTTCTTCATAACTGTATTTTATTTTCTAGGAAAACGCTATTAATTGTGTTCATGGGCTCATCTGCTTGTCTATACATATGTTTTATTTATAAGGTGTGTACTAAATTTGCTCCTCCAATATCACTGTAGTACATTAAGCCACATTAAGCGTTTACGTTTTTCACGTTAAGCGCTTAGAATGTCCCACTTCGCTGGGCGAGTTTGCCGCCAGCATTCTCTTGGACATGCGACAGTATCGGACCCCTCGTGAGTGAGAATGGGTTGACTTTTCATTAACAGAAACAAAAGGGGAGCAATCTCGCCCGTCACCATGTTGGGACAGGTGTTCTGCATCTGCAATGCCCGTTTCAGTTTTAAAATCAAGTCATGTATTATCATGATTTCAGGCTATCGAAAGTGTGGGAGAAACAGTAGGCCTAATTTACAAAAAGGAAACTCTTTTAAATTGACATTTTTTCGACTTTAATCTGTCCATTTTTAATTTTGGTTTAAAGATGCAAAACGTAGTAAACAAAAATCTGAAAAGAAGTCAATATTTTATTTCATGCGCATGAAATTTGTGTATACCGTTTTAATTTAAATTTTTGGTATTCAACATAGCATTTAAAAATACAACAACCGTTCGTTTTTTGTTTTTCTCGCCGTGGTTAAAAAAGGAAAAAGGAATGGACGCAAAAGTACACGGACCATACACCTATTCAAACCCATTCTTATTTGATTTTTTACTTAAAAAGAAATAAAGAGAAACTAGAAACGGATTGATTTTTTTTTTTTTTTTTGATTCGTTCAAATACGCTAATCCTTTGAGGAATAGCCTAAAACGCTGTTGCTCGGAGACGCAGCGGTTCTGCTGTTTGTTCTGTATTGTGTCTGTGTATATGAAAGTTCAGTATTGAAATGTTGTATTAAATCAATGCCACATTTGCGCTCATGCAGATGTCTGGAAAAATAGCACTCTTTGGGGGTAAAATCATACCCTACATATTGAGAACTCATCAATTAAATATTTACCATCTTATATTCTGAATAATTGGATGTTTTTAAATAAGCACTGACACAACACTGACACTCATGTATCATAGACTTATGTTATAAATATAAAAAAACAGGAACTAATTAAATAGATTTTTTTTTTACTCATTTTGATGGCATTTCTGCCCCCCTATAGTGTAATGGCAGTGAGTCGGGAGAAAGCGCTCAAAACTCTTCAGATCACATAACTTAATAAAAATAACAGAAATTACCATTGTCTGTAAAGAAAGGATGAGTGAACACATGAGACGTAAAAGAGAACTGTCTAGATGTGGCTCCCTTTGCGCGCTTTGGATGCAGAAAAAACAGCGCGCGAGTTCCTTTCGCTTCTTATCGCTAATGAATGGTTTAAAATCGATTGGATGCTCAGGCCCTTCCTGGCCCTTTTCGCAGATTCCCCTATTAATTCCAGTCATACAGCAGCTCTTTTGCCACTCAATCCGGCTGAGGGGGTGTGTTCCGGTGTGAAAGTGACGTCAATGCATACCCTCTATATTGATATTGTTTGTTTGTACTTTTTTGATAGAGACCCGGCATTCAGGTGGATGACACATTAAGTGATGTGTTACTGCCACCTGGTGCTTCTTATGTGTAGTAAATATTTGTAGTCATACATCAGTGCCAAGCATAGATATACACTGCCTGACCAAAAAAAAAAAAAAAAAAGTTGCTTTTTGGATTTAAATGGGCAAATGCATATGAGTCTATGATTGGATCGTTATTGCAGTGATTATGTTCCTAGCATATTATATGTGTGGCAACAGTTCTTCTAACCCTAACTGATGGAGTGTGTAGCTTTTCATTTCTTAAACAACCATGTAGGAAGACACATCATGGCCATATTCCAGGATGACAATGTCAAGATTCATCAGGCTCAAATTGTGAAAGAATGGTTGGGAGGGAGCATGAAGAATCATTTTCACACATGAATTGGAACCTCTGAGACCAGACCTTAAATTCATTAAAAAGTCTTTGGGATGTGCTGGAGTAGACTTTACAGAGTGCTCTTGCATTGTCAATACAAGATCTTGAACAAAAATTAATGCACCTCTTGATAGAAATAATGTTATTACTCTTAAGCATGTGTCTATTCAAATCCAAACAGCAACCCTTTTTTTGGGGGCTGGGCAGTGTATAGGCCTCATTAGCAGCTGTTTCTATGTCCCATTATGTGCAAGCCATCCGCCATATTGGAACGGTCAAAGCTGGTCCGTCAACACTCGACTGTGCGTCTGCAACCTAGTTATATGCATAGCCTAAATGAATATTTATAACTGCAATTGACTTCAGCAGATGCTTTTGCCAAACTAACACACAATTCAACAAGATGATGGTGTTAGCTAACATGACATTAAGAAGTTACCAGAGTTTAAAAGCTAATACATATAAAAACAGAAACCAATACATTCTCACCTGTGAAAGGTTATCCCATTTCTTCAGGAATTTAAATCTCTTGGAATCTTGGAAAACGCATTGATTTTTACTGTGAGAGACAACAGCATCTGAAATGTTGACTTTTCCTAAAAGGCGGATGCGTTGACGTGAGTGGGTCAAATGTGGCATCTACGTATACATATCTATGGTGCCAAGGGTTTAAATATGTTTAAATATGTTCAAGATAGTAGGCTTGCTTTTATGGTCACTGCAGACAACTGCTCATAGCGGATGTGGCTATGACCTACCAAAAGTTAGAGCAGATCTTCATGAGACAAAGGCAGTGTTGGTAGCATTGCTTCAGATGTTGTTGTTGATGTGTTACTTAAGAAGGTTTGGAACAAGTGAAGGAAAATAATTTAATTTTATTCTAGGTTGTCATGTACTCTGTACATTCTGTGAGCTTTAACTCCTTTCATTTTTATGACACATTGTTTAACATCTGAACAAATGGAAAAAGAAGCTTCCATGTTAACATGCTTGTTGCCCAAGACATTCAAGTGCAGGCAGGTTGCTCTACATTTAGTAATGCAAATTGCAATCTTCAGCATGGGAGAACTGGCAATTTTGGCTTTACATAATAATAGCTATATGTGTGTATGATGATTACGTCACTGAAAGTGAAAGCCATATGGCCATTGGCCGTTGCTCACTCTTCCATTTCTGCTTTTCTCTGATGTGAGACCATCAAAACCAGAACTGTGATTATGAAGTAAATTGATGTAATGGGCCACTTGCAAAAATAAATCACCCTCTGCATGATGGTGTAGACAGTGTGCCATAATCATTTGTCTGATGTCTGTGCGAATCATTTTTGTATCAAATTGCAGAATCAAAATTGTTATAGTGTCAAGAAAAAAACATCAGGAGACTTCAACAGGGGGTCCATAATCATACTGCAGGGGGTTAATTATTGTTTGATCTCAAACTAATTATTATGGGAAAAAATGTATTAAACAAAAATGTAAGTTAAAATTGAGGTAATTGTTTCATTGTCCCTCCCACATTATAATATATAAAATAAAATGTAATGACATCAATAGCTTCACAATCTTTCACAATTTATTTAATATATCAATATTTTGTAAATAACTGTAGTATTTAATGTTAGTAATATAGTTGTTTTTTTAAGAGCAAACTTTAAAGGATTAGTTCACTTCAAAATGAAAATTTCCTGATAATTTACTCACCCCCATCTAATCCAAGATGTTAATGTCTTTCTTTCTTCAGTCGAAAATAAATTACGTTTTTTGAGGAAAACATTTCAGGATTTTTCTACACATAATGGTTTTCAATGGCAAGCAACGGGTTGAAGGTCCAAATCAAAGCAGTTTCAAAGGGCTTCAGAGGGCTCTGCACGATCCCAGCCGAGGAATAGGGTCTTATCTAGCGAAACCATCTGTCATTTTCTAAAAAAAATAAACATTTATATACTTTTTAACCTCAAATGTGCGAAATTTTCATTTTGAAGTGAACTAATCCTTTAAGTGCAACAGTTTTATACAATATGCAATGGAGGGTTCCTGCTACTAGATGGCAGTGTAACACAATATGAAACATTATTGTATCTCAGAGCTTTTGGGTATATTCCACCCAAAAATAAAACGTCTGCCATTATTTACTCACCCTTATGTCATTTTTTAGAACACAAAAGAGGAATTTAAGACTTTTCATACAGTTCTCTTCCATTCACCATAGGCCTACTCTCTTCCATACACCGTATCTGTCAATACGTTAAAAACAAGTCATAAGAAAGTCACAAGATAGATTTATGTGATGAACAGACCGATATTCCCGGAACATATTTCTCTCCGCTGCACCTTTCAAATGTCATTCTTTGTTCCAAATTTAATTTTCAAATGTATTTATTTTCTCTCACACATTCACAGATAATAGCTTACTTTGCGTTGCAAAATAAGGTGGAGACTATAGACCTTATTCACAGAAGTGCCATCTTTCGTTTTTAACGGGAATGAAAGCGAGGCTGTGAGGGATAGACATACATCTCTTCAGTGAGTTGTACTGTTCTCTTAAGTGCCCCTGTTATGCCATTTTAAAGGTTTCTAATTTTGTTTTGGAGGTCTCCTACAAGAGATTTACAAAAAACACTTTAATTTTCTCACAATACACTGCACATCACCACATTTTTAATGATTCTCAAATAAATAAATCAAGTCTTTCTAAATCCCTCCTTTCCACAAGCCTACTCTGCTCTGATTGGCCAGATGGCCCAGTCTGTTATGATTGGTCTACCAATTAAAGCCGGAAGCTAAATGCCCCCCATTACACCATTACCATAACTAAACTTCAGCTCCGGAGGCTTCCTAAAGCTCAGCGATTGTACACACAGTAAAGACAGCAATGATGGCATTGATTTTACTATATCTATCCGAGTGTGAGTCCAATGACGAAACATTGGAAGAACTAGTTATTCAACCCGAACCTCCATCGCAAGGACGACTTGAGCAGGACGTTTCTCAGTGGTGCGCTACTCATTTTAAGGGTACATTATGAGATGTTGCAACTGATTCCTCACCATTAGCATTAACACATGTATGTCCATCAACAAACCCATGTGTATATTTCTAATTTATTGCAGTGCACATGAGAGAACTGTATCAATAACAGCGCATACGTTAGCCCAGCACTAACGTGAATGACTGATGTAACATAAATGTTTGTGGCCCACAGCTGCTTAGCATAACTATTTCAGTAAGACAGTAACGTGAGTTAGCTGGTTAGCTGGAAACTTACACAATATAAAACACAAAACTACATATTTTGAACACCCAGTAGAAAGTATATACATCAATAATTAATCATACTTACAGGTTGTGATTCTGAGGAGCAAGCTGGTCCAAATAAACTGGGTACTGACCATAGACTGTAAAAATATGGACGTAGTGTCCGTGAGGTCACCCATAGGTTTCTGAAGAGAGTTTTTGAAGCCTCAAAGTCAGCCGTTGCCATCTTGGCATCCCATCACAGCGCCTCACTCCCGGATAACAGAAAATGGGCGAAGAGGCGGGACGTGGCTGGAGCTGAGGTGACGTGATGACTAACTGACAGCAGACAAAGGGCAATCCACCTTTCACTCAAGTGGCCACGCCCTTAATTATGCAGAACTTTAAGGCTTTATATAATGTAAATGAATGAGTTATAAAAAAATTCACCCCCCTCACAGTTGTCATGAAGGGCAAAATTAGCCGTATAGAACAAAACCACAATTTGTACCAGGCTGTAAACATGTTTTTTTCTGCTGTAAAGTTGGGCATTTTAACATGGGGCTCAGTGAGATTCTGCTCCCTTTTGGAGCCTGTCCCTAGAGGCCTGTCGATGAATTACAGTTTAAATCACTTCGGTATTGGCTTCAAGAGAAACTGGGGGAGGTTGCCGCTTGGTATTGACCCATCTTTCAAGAGCAAGCGTTTTGCGAACGCGCGTTGAAGGGCGGGTGAAGTTGTTCGCGAGCGGACAACGTAGAACATAGGAGGGCATTATGCAAATGTGTTAGCTAGTGACGTGTAGCCGTAAACTGATTGGGATTCGAATTCCTGACCACTCGTTGGTGGTCAGTCCATTCTTTCTTTTGGGAAACAATAACTTTATTTATCGTGCACTTTCGACTTTACAACTTTGCAGAACGTTTACATTCACAGACAGCTGTATTACACACTGCATGAAAGGGAAGATTCGAAAAAACATAATAGGAGCAATGTGTTTTTGGATGGTTCTGCTGGCGAAACACTGCAAAAATATCTTTCAGAGAAATTCCAGTAGACAAAAAACCCAGACAATATGAGCTGTGGAAAATGATAAGTGATCTTATCGTGCCATTGAAAATACGGTAAGTCTATCCCTCACAGCCTCGCTTTCATACCTGTCATGGCGCTGCTCTGAATAAGGTCTATAGATAAGTTTAACTGTAGAGACGGATTGTTGCCCCGCCCACCAGATTTACGTACCCCGGCCACTTTAAGAGCAAACTAAGAGCGATTTTACATTGTTTTGTTTGAGTTTCATTCGCTCGCTTCACACTGGGCGCCTCGTGATGATCACGGGAAAACACACACAAACACGCTGAAACATGTGGACGGAGGTGAGAAACAACAACAGCTCTCTTCATGAAGAACCACAGGACCACAATCTCACACAGGTACAATCAAACGCATGACAAACAATGCAATGCAATATTAAACTCTCTTCTGCAGTACATGTGTTATAAATGCTCCATCTGTTTAAAGCTTTTTAAAGACATTATCTTTTTAAGATGAGGAAAGTACTGTTTTATTGCAAATATACAAAATAGGTCAGTGTTACAGAATAGCATTTTGTGGTTTTTTTTGTTAGTATTCAGTGAAATAAAGTTACATTTTGCAAGACCAATGACTGCATTTACACAGATCAACTGTTGTTTTGAGGAGCAAGAGTACTTATTGGGAAACAGTAAATCTCTCTCTCTCTCTCTCTCTCTCTCTCTCTCTCTCTCTCTGTCTCTGTCTCATTTCCTGTCTTCCAGCATGTTTTGGAAACTTTCAGTCATGGCATAGTTTCTTATCTCTGTTAAACAGTGCTGGGACATGCCCCCCTCTCTCTTTGTCCTTTAAAGTCACCATGAAATCAAAATGGACAAATCTTTTTTATTTATTTATGTTGCAGTATTTATTATAAATAATTTGTCTATGCACATCTTTTTTTAATTTTTTTTTTTATTCACGCGCCCTCGTAATCTTTACTATGGAATGATATTCCGGACAATTTTCAAAATGAACTGCAAATTGTATTTGCAGTTGCATTTTCAATTTGTGCACGCATACGTTGTGACATAATGGAAATAGTCGGATTATGATATGGTCGGAAAGTATGCAATGCCCTCAAGTGGTGGAAAAGCACCGTTTACCACCACTTGAGGGCGTGGCCTACTTTCCGACTATATCAATAAACCCCGCCCTCAAGACTGATTGACAGTTGACTGTGTTAGGCATCGCAAATGCAAGTGCGATTCCATTTGAATTTTGTGAGGGTTGTGGCAAGACGCGGAGGAAGTGAAATAGCAAATGGGTGATTTTCTATTGCTATTCCAAAACGGCAGGGTCATAACTTGTAAGACATTGTAAATGCAATTGCAAACGGACTTTGCATTTCCATTTGAAATTTGGCAGACATGTTACGTACACGGAAAAGAAAATCCAAACGCAATTGCAAATCACGCACTTGTGTTTCCATTATGTCACAACGTATGCGTGCACAAATTGAAAATGCAATTGCAAATACAATTTGCAATTCCTTTGGAAAATTGTCCGGAATATCATTCCATACTAATTCCATACTTTACTCAAAATAACTTCTCCTAATTGGAATGACATCTCTTCTGCGCAAGGGCAGGACAACCTGTCACTCACATGAGATTGTCGCAATGGCAAACGACAATGATCCAATCAATTCCTTATGGACAAAATCAAGTCCCGCCCTACATTTTTTTCTTATTTGAAAAGCCATTTCAAGCCTTGTCCACAGTAATACGTTTTTGTTTGAAAATGCATCTCTCCGTTTTGGCCTTACGTCCACACTGAAACAGCATTTTTATAAGCGAAAACAAAGCTTTTTGAAAACACTCTCCAAAGTGGATAAATTTGAAAACGCCGACTGTGAAAACGGAGGTATTTGAAAACGATGACGTATGTTTAGTCATGTGACGCGTATTTATGTTTATACTGCTATTGTGCCTCTTATGTGCTATTCACTTTCACACAGTTGCTAAAATGTGTTACTTTGCACACTCTTCATATCACAGTCCTGCAAAGATGACAGAAAATTTACTCACATTTGCTGTCCTGCAGCAAAACATGAGAGCAGTTGCGTTTTAGACCAAAGATATAATGGTGAGTGAGTGTGACCTGGACGAATCTGTGAATTGTGAGATATTTTGCTAAATAAAATGATCCTGCCAGAATAATTGCGTGAGAACTTTATGTCTTGTTCTGAGTTTTATGAGGTTTTGCACATGCGCAGTAAGGTGAATTTAGTGTTTTTCAACGTTTCAGTGTGGATGAGAAACTTTTGGAAAACGCTAGTGTGGACGGATAGCGTTTTGAAACGAAAACGCCGTTTTCAAATGTATCCGGATTAATGCAGACCAAGTGTGCTGCACAAGTCCTGAAAAGTGAAGCCAAAGCATTTTGATCGCCCCCAGGTGGTTGGTCCCAGTATAGCTCATAAACCCCGCCCTCTCCATGTAATTGAATGGGACGTGAGAGAAATTAAACAATCGAATTACACTTTAAATTTTTTTTTTTTCCAAAGATAGTTTCTGTCATTTTAGGTAGTTTTTATCACGCTGATCTAAGTTCAAGTGTTCATTTTTTAAATACGTTTGGTTTTAGTTAGTTATTTGATGCTAGATAAATGACGTCATGATTGACAGCTGCTCTGAGTGAAGTAGTCACAGACTTTTTTCGGTATTTTTGAGAGAAGATTGGAGCTTTAACTTTAATTTCTACATTTTTCATAACTGTTTAATTCATACTGACATAATACAGTGGGGAGAACAAGTATTTGATACACTGCCGATTTTGCAGGTTTTCCTACTTACAAACCATGTAGAGGTCTGTAATTTTTATCATAGGTACTCTTCAACTGAGAGAGATGGAATCTAAAACAAAATCCAGAAAATCACATTGTATGATTTTTAAGTAATTAATTTGCATTTTATTGCATGACATAAGTATTTGATCACCTACCAACCAGTAAGAATTCCGGCTCTCACAGACCTGTTAGTTTTTCTTTAAGAAGCCCTCCTGTTCTCCACTCATTACCTGTATTAACTGCACCTGTTTGAACTCGTTACCTGTATAAAAGACACCTGTCCACACACTCAATCAAACAGACTCCAACCTCTCCACAATGGCCAAGACCAGAGAGCTGTGTAAGGACATCAGGGATAAAATTGTAGACCTGCACAAGGCTGGGATGGGCTACAGGACAATAGGCAAGCAGCTTGGTGAGAAGGCAACAACTGTTGGCGCAATTATTAGAAAATGGAAGAAGTTCAACATGACGGTCAATCTCCCTCAGTCTGGGGCGCCATGCAAGATCTCACCTCGTGGGGCATCAATGACCATGAGGAAGGTGAGGGATCAGCCCAGAACTACACGGCAGAACCTGGTCAATGACCTGAAGAGAGCTGGGACCACAGTCTCAAAGAAAACCATTAGTAACACACTACACCGTCATGGATTTAAATCCTGCAGCGCACGCAGGGTCCCCCTGCTCAAGCCAGCGCATGTCCAGGCCCGTCTGAAGTTTGCCAATGACCATCTGGATGATCCAGAGGAGGAATGGGAGAAGGTCTTTTTGGTCTAAACTCCACTCGCCGTGTTTGAAGTAAGAAGGATGAGTACAACCCCAAGAACACCATCCCAACCGTGAAGCATGGAGGTGGAAACATCATTCTTTGGGGATGCTTTTCTGCAAAGGGGACAGGACGACTGCACCGTATTGAGGGGAGGATGAATGGGGCCATGTATCGCGAGATCTTGGCCAACAACCTCCTTCCCTCAATAAGAGCATTGAAGATGGTGGCTGGGTCTTCCAGCATGACAACGACCCGAAACACACAGCCAGGGCAACTAAGGAGTGGCTCCGTAAGAAGCATCTCAAGGTCCTGGAATGGCCTAGCCAGTCTCCAGACCTGAACCCAATAGAAAATCTTTGGAGGGAGCTGAAAGTCCGTATTGCCCAGCGACAGCCCCGAAACCTGAAGGATCTGGAGAAGGTCTGTATGGAGGAGTGGGCCAAAATCCCTGCTGCAGTGTGTGCAAACCTGGTCAAGAACTACAGGAAACGTATGATCTCTGAAATTGCAAACAAAGGTTTCTGTACCAAATATTAAGTTCTGCAAATTAAATTAAAAAATGCAAATTAATTACTTAAAAATCATACAATGTGATTTTCTGGATTTTTTTTTTTTAGATTCCGTCACTCACAGTTGAAGTGTACCTATGATAAAAATTACAGACTTCTACATGCTTTGTAAGTGGGCAAACCTGCAAAATCGGCAGTGTATCAAATACTTGTTCTCCCCACTGTATGTTGTTCTGCAGTAAACTGTACTAACTGATTCTGCGGGAGTGTGGACGGGGCCTTGATACAGTGGTTTCACTTCACGCTCACTACTGCGCAGACTCTGGTCCCGAGTTCACTACTGTGCAGACTCAGGTCCCAGATCAGCACAAGATGTCAGCGCCATATTGGGACATTGGCGGCTTTCTATAATGGAAGTGAGTGAATGTGCGTCGTCCATATTTTTATACAGTCTATGATGTAGACATAGCTAACTCGGATACGTTGCAATAGGGAAGAAAAGACTGTCGTAACTTCTGTTTCATGCTGACATATCAGTGCTTGGATAGGCTCTGTAGTTACTTTTGACAAATGTTTAAAATGATGTACACTTGTTTTTGATGAATACTCCAACCATATCAGTGGCCTAGAAAAAGCTGTTTTATTCTACATGATGGGGCAGGTCCCCACCCATGGGAGCTGCCATTTTGGAATCACATGATTATACTAGCCGCTTTTTCTCTATTATCAGACGCTACCTCTTACAGAATAAATGAATCACGGCTGAGAAATATAGGCTACTTGAGTGAGTAAGTAATATCGACAATGACATCTGTATCTGAAAACTTGCTCTGGTGTGATGCTGCCCCCACATACTGTAGATAGGTGTCAACTTTCTTTTTTCAATGTAATGTCACCTTATGCTTATTTATTTAACCCCTCCCTCGCCACCTCTATTATGGTATTTAACACCCACTTTTTCCATTCAGTTAATTCTTGAAAGGTAAAATCAAGTCCCACCCATTATTTTCTCACTGAATAGCCTGTTGTTTTCTCTCTCCAGATAGTTTCACCAGTGTCTTCATGGCTCCCCTCCATCTCTGATAGAAATGGTAATACATTAAACAGCCTTAATTACATCATGTTAATGATGTCTGCATTCATGCTTTAACATAATCTTCATTGTCTCTACAGGCTCAGTAACTGCCAGACCACCCCCTCTCGCTGAGACCCCCATGAACAGAGAGAGTGGAATCATACCAGGTACAGTTTCACTCTCTGATTTCCTTTGGCCACAAAAGAGTGCAAAAGTGACCACCTTTTCAGCTACACTACCATTCAAATGTTTTGGAGTCAGTTTTTTTATTAATACTTCTGACCTACCCTTCCTATTTTATTGCTGTTGTCTTCCTCACTCTCATTCAGTCAGTCTTTGATCATTTTTCATCAGTCCTACCTTGTTCATTATCTATTTGTTTATGAAATAAGTACATTTATAAATTTTGTCATGTCTTTCTTATCAATCAGACATTAATCAGTCTGACCAAACTCTCTGGAGGGTTTTTTATGACTTAAAACTGTGTTTTGTGTGCGACTATCATAAGGCTTATACCTCCAAAACAAGTCCTGTCAAAACAAAACCTTTGGGAACATGATTTATCTGTGACCTCTCCTTTCTAAGTGCTCTTTTTCTTATGGATGACGTTTTTTGTTTTTCTCTTCATGTTCCGAGAAGAGTGGAAATCAAGTGTGAAATTAATCTTTTGATTTCACAACTTGTATGACCTTTTACCTGGAAGATACAACAAGGGGTTAGTTTTTGTGTAGAAATATCAAACTCAATGAATTCTCCAAACTCCAAAACCACCATACTGTATGTATACGCAGCATTTCTAGAGAAAATTAAGGGTGTGTGTGTGTGGCCTGATAAACCCTACATTATGGGGACAAAATGTCCTCACAAAGATGGCAATATCCGAAATCCTTGTCCATGTGGACATTTTTTGGTCCCCATGATGAAAACAGCTTATAAATCATACCAAGTAATGATTTTTGAAAATGTAAAAATGCTAACGTTTTTTGTGATGGGTAGGTTTAGGGAAAGTGCCAACAGTGGGCACGTGAGCATCAGAACTGGACCATGGTGCAATGGAAGAAGGTGGCCTGGTCTGATGAATCACGTTTTCTTTTACATCACGTGGATGGCCGGGTGCGTGTGCGTCGCTTACCTGGGGAACATATGGCACCAGGATTCACAATGGAAAGAAGGCAACCTATGGGAACCTCGCAACTTATAGGACTTAAAGGATCTGCTGCTAACGTCTTGGTGCCAGATACCACAGCACACCTTCAGGGGTCTAGTGGAGTCAATGTCTTGACGGGTCAGGGCTGTTTTGGCAGCAAAACGGGGACCACCGCAATATTGGGAATATGCCTGATGGCTGTGTGTGTGTGTGTGTGTGTGTGTGTGTGTGTGTGTATATGTATGTATGTATATATATATATATATATATATATATATTTTTTTTTTTTTTTTTTTTTTTTTTTTTCAAGAAATACTTTTCAAATTTAAAAATAAGGGTGTGGAAGAAAAAATGAATATGGAGTGTTAAATCATTGCTCAAGGCTGATTTTCCTTTTTAGTTTCTCACAGGCTCAAACAGGTTTACATGTCATCACTGGAATTTTCCTCCTCCCCCTGCTTCTTCATTAGAGCATATATCTCTTTAACCACAGTGTTTATGTCTTGATTCTGAAATAAATAACACTAATGATAACTAACTGACTGTTCTTTCCAATTTAATGAGACATTTGACCCGTTACAGGCCTAAGATCAGTATAAAGCAGCTGTGATGTTTCATAAACTGATTATATGATATGAAGCTGTTTACTAACAGTACCAACGTGTCCAAGTTGCATTTTTCACTAGAACGACCAGTGATTTTGGTTTGCAGACAATGAAACTGCGGCCTCTCATTCTGTCATGCTCTGTATCAGTGTTATCTCATCTCTGTGCAGAAGATTATATGCCTCTTCAGACAAATGTTTTCAAGACTACAGACAGCGGTTTAACAGGTGTTTGGTGTGTTTGCAGGTGCGATCGCTGCAGCAGTGTTCATAGGCTTTCTGTTAGCCCTCTATACTGTTCTTTGGAAATGCATGGTTACGCAACCGAAAAGGTATGAATCAGACAAAACTTTCACAAGGTGCAAGTGCAATGCTATTTTGTTTTGTTTTGTTGAGTTTTTGTTTAGCATTTTACACTTTTTGTTTGCATATTGTTTTGCACCCAAAAAAGTATGAACCAAACAAACCCTTCACAAGTTGCAAGTGCAATGCTGTGTTTTGTTGCGTTTTGTTTAGAATTTTATTTTGTTTTTTAATTTTGTTTTGCATATTGTGGTGTCCCAAAGTACCCCAACGGAAAAGGTATGAAACCAAACAAACCTTTCACAAGGTGCAAGTACAATGCTGCGTTTTTGTTTTGTTTTGTTTTGTTTAACATTTTGTTTAGCATTTTACTTTTTAGTTTTGTTTTGCATATTGTTTGCAAATTTTTTGCAACCGAAAAGGTACAGTGGGGAGAACAAGTATTTGATACACTGCCGATTTTGCAGGTTTGCCTACTTACAAAGCATGTAGAAGTCTGTAATTTTTATCATAGGTACTCTTCAACTGTGAGTGACGGAATCTAAAACAAAAATCCAGAAAATCACATTGTATGATTTTTAAGTAATTAATTTGCATTTGATTGCAGAACATAAGTATTTGATACATCAGAAAAGCAGAACTTAATATTTGGTACAGAAACCTTTGTTTGCAATTACAGAGATCATACGTTTCCTGTAGTTCTTGACCAGGTTTGCACACACTGCAGCAGGGATTTTGGCCCACTCCTCCATACAGACCTTCTCCAGATCCTTCAGGTTTCGGGGCTGTCGCTGGGCAATACGGACTTTCAGCTCCCTCCAAAGATTTTCTATTGGGTTCAGGTCTGGAGACTGGCTAGGCCACTCCAGGACCTTGAGATGCTTCTTACGGAGCCACTCCTTAGTTGCCCTGGCTGTGTGTTTCAGGTCGTTGTCATGCTGGAAGGCCCAGCCACGACCCATCTTCAATGCTCTTACTGAGGGAAGGAGGTTGTTGGCCAAGATCTCGCGATACATGGCCCCATCCATCCTCCCCTCAATACGGTGCAGTCGTCCTGTCCCCAAAGAATGATGTTTCCACCTCCATGCTTCACGGTTGGGATGGTGTTCTTGGGGTTGTACTCATCCTTCTTCTTCCTCCAAACACAGTGAGTGGAGTTTAGACCAAAAAGCTCTATTTTTGTCTCATCAGACCACATGACCTTCTCCCATTCCTCCTCTGGATCATCCAGATGGTCATTGGCAAACTTCAGACGGGCCTGGACATGCGCTGTCTTGAGCAGGGGGACCTTGCGTGCGCTGCAGGATTTTAATCCATGATGGCGTAGTGTGTTACTAATGGTTTTCTTTGAGACTGTGGTCCCAGCTCTCTTCAGGTCATTGACCAGGTCCTGCCGTGTAGTTCTGGGCTGATCCCTCACCTTCCTCATGATCATTGATGCCCCACGAGGTGAGATCTTGCATGGTGCCCCAGACCGAGGGAGATTGACCGTCATCTTGAACTTCTTCCATTTTCTAATAATTGTTGTTGCCTTCTCACCAAGCTGCTTGCCTATTGTCTTGTAGCCCATCCCAGCCTTGTGCAGGTCTACAATTATATCCCTGATGTCCTTACACAGCTCTCTGGTCTTGGCCATTGTGGAGAGGTTGGAGTCTGTTTGATTGAGTGTGTGGACAGGTGTCTTTTATACAGGTAACGAGTTCAAACAGGTGCAGTTAATACAGGTAATGAGTGGAGAACAGGAGGGCTTCTTAAAGAAAAACTAACAGGTCTGTGAGAGCCGGAATTCTTACTGGTTGGTAGGTGATTAAATACTTATGTCATGCAATAAAATGCAAATTAATTATTTAAAAATCATACAATGTGATTTTCTGGATTTTTGTTTTAGATTCCGTCTCTCACAGTTGAAGTGTACCTATGATAAAAATTACAGACCTCTACATGGTTTGTAAGTAGGAAAACCTGCAAAATCGGCAGTGTATCAAATACTTGTTCTCCCCACTGTATAAACCAAAGACATTAGCATTAAGTGCAATGCTGTGTTTGTTGCATTTTGTTTAGAATTTCACTTTATTTTTTTTGTTTGTATTTTTGTTTTGTTGAATTTTATTTATTTATTTATTTTTTGTTTTGCATATTGTGGGGTCCAAAAGTACCCCAACCGAAAAGGTATAAACCAAACAAACCTTTCACAAAGTGCAAGTGCAATGCTGCGTTTCGTAGTATTTTGTTTAGCATTTCTTTTTTGTTTTGTCGCATTTTGTTTAGCATTTTAATTTTTATTTTTTTCTGCATATTGTGGGGTCCAAAAGTACCCCAACCGACAAGGTATATGAACCAAACAAACCTTTCACAAGGTGCAAGTGCAATGCTGCGTTTTTGTTTTGTTTAGCATTTTACTTTTTTGTTTTGCATATTTTTGCAACCGAAAAGGTATGAACCAAACAAACCCTTCACAAGTTGCAAATGCAATGCTGCGTTTCATAACATTTTGTTTAGGATTTTATTTATTTATTTTTTTTATTTTGTTTTGTATATTGTGGGGTCCAAAAGTACCCCAACCGAAAAGGTATGAACCAAACAAACCTTTCACAAAGTGCAAGTGTAATGCTGTGTTTTGTTGTTTTTTGTTGCACTTTGTTTTACATTTTGTTTTGTTTTATTTTGTTCTGCAGTTTGTGGGGTTCAAAAGTAAAATGAATAAACAATATAACATTAAATGAATGTGACATATTCATTCAAAAACTGTGTTCTCATTAAAAAGGGGGCAATTTAAATTGACATTTTGAAATTCATTATTTTTCAGTTCATCAACTTTTCATTCAATTTGTTATACTGATATCATTAAAAAAAAAAACATAATTGTACTTTAGAAAAAGTAAAGCAGAAGCAATTTCGGATCCACTGTAAATACAAATAAACCATAGTATTTTAATAACAAATTTTCATTTTGTCTCAGCGTCTCTGTTAGGAGGAAGAAAAGAACAAGTTTGAAGGCTCGTGAACAGCGGTCTCTTATGTGCTGACCCCTGGACGGGACATCCACCTATCTACCAGAGTATTCTGAGTTACTGATTTTAGGTCAGATCTTCTGCTCTCCATCGGCACCCTCATGAACAGTGGTTAGGTCTTAACGCACACTATTTGAGGAAATATTTTGAGGGAAGTAGATGCTTCTGTTTTACAGTTCTACATGTTCATCAACAGATCAATGTCTGCTGTCTTTCATAAGTCATCTGTCAGGTTCTTCATCTGTCTGCTTGTCTTATCACCAGACGTTATCCAGTCTTAATGTGGAATTTAGTCATTAAACTGAATCATTTTGTGTATATTATGTGTATATATAGAAAATAACAAGCCCATATGTGCTCTTGAGCTACGTATGAATAGTTTACTTGAGTATTCCAGAGTAATGTAGGTGTAGCGATACTACGGCACAACACCACAAATGTCCACTAGATGGCAGAGGTTTCTGTGTTTTTTCACTTGATAAAACAAGGAAATCAACGTATATCCCGCAAAATCTTTACAGGTTTATCTTTATAGACTTATGTGTTTGGGACATTTATTTTATTGCTGATAGCGCTATGCTAATTAATACATGGAAGATATAATAAATGTTAAGAGACTAGGCCCTTGTTTTCCTCCAAACATCCCCTTTGACTACAGTGAACTCTGCACCAGTGAATGAGTGCGTGTGTGTGTGTGAGTGTGATAGAGAGAGAGAGAGATTTCCCTTATGCAGCAGTATTGGCCAGAGAACAGCGCATTTCTGGGTTAAAGTCTTTGGGTACGTTCGATTGTGTGTGTAAACACAAGAAAAGGGAGTTGCAGATTGCACATTTTTATGGCAGGTGCTTAGTTTGCACAATTGCCGTATTAGGCTGTTTTATTTTTTGTCATTAATTCTAATGGTTTTCATTGTTAAGGTTGAATTTCCTTTTATGTTGGATTAGAATGTGTTAAATTCCTTCTAGTCGATGCAGTATAAGTAGACTCTGTAGTGTGGCTGTATAAAAAAAATTAAAAATAAAATTTCACCGCACAAATGTTTAGAATGTTATGATTGATATGTGCCTGTAAATGTGAACTTTGATATATGATGACTCGCATTAAAATCATTTATAAAACGGATAGTTCCGGTCCTTGATTCTGATTGGTTGAGCCGCGTTCAAAGCCGTTGTAAATTACTGTATAAACTTACACCACATAAATATTTTTATGGACTAACCGCGTGCCTAACAACGTTCTAAATTTACGGTAAACCACAGCTTCATAGGATTATTGCTTTATTTAATGACAGGCTTAACATTTTAATACTCAATAGATAATTTTGTATTAATGTGAGAAGGGCAATATTACAGTATCGTTTATTATTTCCTCCATATAACTTCCAGCAACAGAAATAAATCATGTTTTTAGATATTTACTATGTAATAAATAACCTTAAAAATTAAACAAATTGTTTCCTTGATTGCCTCTGAAATCGGTTTGCTTACAATCATACAGTTAATACACTGCCGTAAAAGTGCTTTATAGTTACTTCACCAGTAAATGTAAACTTTGAATGCAAAGTTGAAATATATTGAACGTTCAATGAGTTTTTGCAGAATGTAGAAATACACACAGTGCATTTAATATTACTACAGTAATGCTTATAATACACGAGCAGACGCTCATTAAACTGGAGTGTTATTTGAGCTACATTTTCCACTGTTCTTTTTGTTTGTCCGAGTTGTTTCTATCATGAACAAGACAATTACCATCATCCAAAAATGACAATATAAAACCTAAACAACAACAAAATTAAATATACCATTCAACAAATATTACACAATATAAAAGTAAAATAATTCTGAACTATTGTAGTAATTTCCTTATTCCTAAAATAGTGGAATTGAGCTCCTCATTTGTATCCGATATTGTCTCAGGTTTGACCTGGGCAAGATGATGGCGAAAGATCGACATGCTCTCATGAACATCTTCAGAAGGCGATAGACTGTTTGATAGCAGTAATGCAATGCTATCGAGAAGCCCACTTAAGGAGGCATATAGCTGACATAGCATGATGAGATTCTGCTTAGAAAGTTTCAGTGTGGTTGGTTGTTTTTCCCTCAAATGCTCACATGCAGTAGTTTATGTAATGGCAATCTTTCATGACTGCCAATTCAGTGTAATAGGTAAATGAACTGGAAGGAAGAGCTCTTAGGCTACAATATGGTAACATCCAATTCGGTGGGTTCTTGGGTGGTGTTGGAGATAATGTCGACCTTTACTGGACACGAAGGCTCTATGGGGATTTCGCCGTTTGTCTTTTCGTGGTTTTCGAAGCTAACATTGCCATATGTGGCTTTGCTGATGAGCTCCATCTCCTTGGCCTTTTTCTCTTGAATCTGCAGCAGAACCGCGTTGTTCACACCAGGACCTGAGCAACACAGAATAAAACCGTTCAGTTTTGTTTAACCCAAACCTGTTCTAACAAGTTCAAATGGAGTTATGTAATTTAATTACAAAATAAATGGGTAACACTTTATTTTACAGTGTCCTTGTTACATGTCACATGTACTTACCATAGTAATAACAGTAAATTATGCTGGTCACATGCAACTGACCCTAAACCAAACCCTAACCCTATAGTAATTACATCTACTTAATATTACTCAGTATTTAAATATATAATTACACTGTAACAATGACACCTTAAAATAAAGTGTAACCAATAAATGTAACTGTAATCCGTTACAGTTACTGAGAAAAAATATGTAATTAAATTAGTTACTTATGAAAATGTTAATGACTGCAAAGCGGGTTACATCTGAATATTTTCTGTAAAAAGCGAGGATGTGTTGAATAAAATGAATTTGTTGCTTTGCCTGTTTTTGTGCATGATGTCTCCTGCCATTTAAAGGCCATTTAGCAAAACGATACTATTCTGATGCTTTTATTAGTTCTCTTATTTGAATTTGCTGTGCACCACGTCTGCCAATTACATCAATCCACATTGCCGCTAAAAGCTTTAGGCTGCAATTAGAAATTGGAATTAGAAAAGGGCGCAAATATAACAGTTCAGTGCAAAATATGTTTGCCAACTATTAAAACTATTGCTATTGTTTTATTGTAGCTTTTGACATCGAAGGTTACAATGTCGAACCTGAGGAAGCATCTCCTATGATGAATGTCAAGCGCCACCTAGTGGACAAATCTCTCTATTAATTTGTCCCCTTTTGACTTGCAAAATAGAGCTATTTAACTACTAACACAACGATTGGTCATTGAGTCTAAACAATATTTTCAACTTATATAACAAATACAATACCATGCATGTTATGACAGCTACACCCCGTCTGTTTGGGTTGCCAGTGAGTATGAAACTAGAATCAATTCTTGCTTTTGTTAGTGAGAAATCAGTATTAGCCCTTATATGGTATAATGTTTTACCTTTACACACACATAGTGGTAAAAAGAATAGTATGCAGATTTTTATTATTTTTTTACATCAGTAAGAAGAAAAACATGTTTTTACTACATTATAATTTAGAATTGTGTGTTTCCTCTTAAATGTAACAATCTGTTTTTTAGAGGTTAACCCTGTCTGGATTAAATGTTTGAAACAGTTGAAAACATTAGTTAGAAATTTAGAAAAGTAATCAAAAAAGTAATCAGTTACATTACTTTAATAAAGTAATTGAAATAGCTAGACATTTTACATTACCATACCAACAGCATATAGAGAAGCAAAGTATGGATTCAATATAAGATTTATAGTACATAAAAGTAGAGAGCCTCTGAAGACAGTGTAACCATTGCTGGCCTTTTTTGCATAATGAAGACATGAGTATCAAAACCCAACTTATTTTCAATAATAAGCCCAAGATACCTGTAACTGCTAGCCCATTTCACTCTAGTTGGTTGAGGAGTGAAGGACTAGATCTAAAACCAATTCCCATATCTCTGGTCTTTTTTATGTTTACTTGCAAAAAGGCACTGTCACACCATGTCATAAAATCATTCACCACTGGACCATGACAATTCTCATCCTTAGTCAGCAAACTAACACTAACAGTATCATCAGCAAATTTTAATATGAACCTATCTGTGTGTTTGCTAACACAACACACCAGATGTTGTTTGGTTGTTACTTATATTTTATTTATAACAGTATTGATAACACTTTACAATAAGGTTTCATTAGTTAACTACTTTAGTTAACATGAACTAAAAATATAAAATACTTCTACAGCATTTAATAATGTTAGTTAATGTTAACTTCAACATTTACTAATACATTATTAAAATCAAAAGTTGTATTTGTTAAAGGAACACTCCACTTTTTTTGAAAATAGGCTCATTTTCCAACTCCCCTAGAGTTCAACAGTTGAGTTTTACCGTTTTCGAATCCATTCAGCCGATCTCCGGATTTCGATATTTTTCCTATTTAAAACTTGACTCTTCTGTAGGTACATCGTGTACTAAGACCGACGGAAAATGAAAAGTTGCGATTTTCTAGACCGATATGGCTAGGAACTATACTCTCATTCCTGTGTAATAATATTACGCAATGATATTACGCAGTGCCTGAAAATAGTCCCCAGCACGCTCCCTGTGCAAGCAGGTTGTCACGTTGGTTATGTTGACGGAAGTTAGCCTATTTTCAGGCGCTGCGTAATATCATTGCGCCTGCTGCACCCATGGTATGGCAGCAAAGTTCCTTGATTATTAGGAATGAGAGTATAGTTCCTAGCCATATTGGTCTAGAAAATCGCAACTTTTCATTTTCCGTCGGTCTTAGTACACGATGTAACTACAGAAGAGTCAAGTTTTAAATAGGAAAAATATCGAAAGTCTTTGGTCATTTTTGAGCGAGATGCAAATGCTAAAAAAGTGCTATCGGCTAAATGGATTCGAAAACGGTAAAACTCAACTGTTTAACTCTAGGGGAGTTGGAAAATGAGCCTATTTTCAAAAAAAGTGGAGTGTTCCTTTAAGATTAGTTAATGCACTGTGAACTAACATGACAAAACAATGACCGACTGCATTTTTATTAACTAACATTAACAAAGATGAATAATTACTGTTATGTATTGCTCATTGTTAGTTCATGTTAGTTAATACATTAACTAATGTTAACAAAGAGACCTTATTGTAAAGTGTTGACAGTATTTATATACAATTATTTTCTCTTTTTCCAAATTCTAACACAAAGAAGCACACACAAAATTGTTTGCTTGATTCAGGTAGTTGGAATTGAATACTAGTGTACTTGCATAGTTTAGACTGTATTATTTTTTCTATCATTTATATTTTTTTAACATTATCCCATTTTATATTTCTTTGTCAGTTACACTATGTATTTTCTCTTTTCTTGCATACTTTATTTGCACTATTTAGTTCTCATAAAATTGTTTTATTTGTATGTACTCTAGCTCAGGGTTGGGGAAAGTTACTTTTAAATGTAATGCATTACAATATTGCGTTACTCCCTAAAAAGTAACTAATTGCATTACTTAGTTACTTTTTATGTTACATTACTTTTGCGTTACTTGTTCTCACCTGTGCTGAGCTTGCTTGTTTTGTTTTTTTTAATAACAACAACAAAAAAAAGCTCAAACAAATCTTTGTGCTGCAATTCTGGATTGAAGAAGAATGGGATTTTAAAAAAGTATGGATGAATTGGATAATTGAAGGTCAGCAGCAAAGACATTGGTAAAGGGATAGTTTCAAAAATGAAAATTCTGTCATTTACTTACCCTCAATGGTCAAATCAATGGCTACCATCAACTGTTTTGTTACCCACATTCTTTAAAAAATCTTTTTTTGTGTGTTCAAAACTCTTATACAGGTTTGGAACAACATGAGGGTGAGTAAATGATGACAGAATTTTTATTTTTGGGTGAACTATCCCTTTAATAAAGTGAGATTAAATACATAAAGTATATTTGTGTAATTTAATATATTTAATTATTGCAAGTTTACATAATATTCTGAGTTTGCATTTCACTGTTTTTATTCATTTTGAGGAATACTGAATCTTTTCTTTTTTTGCAAGTGAGATGAGTAAATGCATGCTCACATTTAGTCTAAAACTACAATAATGCATCTTGTTCACACAGCGCACACAACGCCTCTGCACTTACTCACGATTTCTCTCAACATGGGGACAGGAGAGCTGTCAGTCAATAATACATGGGAAAAGAAAAGTAACTCAGATATGTTGTTGTAAATTTAAAAGTAATGCGTTACTTTACTAGTTACTTGGAAAAAGTAATCTGATTATGTAACTCAAGTTACTTGTAATGCGTTACTCCAACACTGCTGTAGCTCAGCTGCAAGTACAACACAAATGTACACATATAAAAAATGCTATACTGTCTTTAATGCTGTTTTTCTAAATTCAAACAGTTGTATGCTAAATTGTTGTCAGATGACCTCAATGTATTTAATTCAGCGAGCTGTGTCTAGTTATCTCATTTACACTACCGTTCAGGGTCAGTAAGATTTTATTTTAATTAGTTTTATTTTTATTAAGCAAGAATGCATTAAATTAATCAAAAGTGAGAGTAAAGACATTTATAAATTACAAAAGATTTCTTTTCAACTTTCTATTCATCAAAGATTCCTAAAAAAATAAATCATGATTTTTCCACAAAAATATTAAGCAGCACTACCGTTTTCAACATTGATAATGATAAGAATTGTTTTGAGCAGCAAATCAACATAAGAATGATTTCTGAAGGATCATGTGACACTGAAGAGACTGGCGTAATGATGCTGAAAATTCAGCTTTGCCATCACAGGAATAAATTACATTTTATCATATATTCAAATAGAAAACTCTTATTTTAAATTGTAATAATATTTCGGTTTTACTGTATTTTTTTATCAAATGAATGCAGCCTTGATGATCATAAGAGACCTCTTTCATAACCATTAAAAACATAAAAAATCTGACCCCAAACTTTTGAGTATATGTAACTGGTTCTACTTGACCTGCTCCGAGCGGGAATCGAACCGGCATCTCCAGCATGGGAGTCTGGCGCGCTAGCAAAGACGCTTAAAGGATTAGTTCACTTCAAAATGAAAATTTCCTGATAATTTACTCACCCCCATCTTATCCAAGATGAAGATCCAAGTTTTTTCTCCACATAATGGACTTGAATGGCAATAGCGAAACGGTCTGTCATTTTCTTAAAAAAATAAAAATGTATATACTTTTTAACCACAAATGCTCAACTTCAGTGTTGTGCTCCTTCATTACGTATAACGTCATCACATCAGAAAGGTCACGTCCGTCAGGTGGAAGTAACGACCCAGTGCCGAAAATGTTCTCCTCCAACTTTAAAATTGTCCGACATCGTTGTTTTACCTTTATTTTTGTAAAGGGCGTTTGATTTAGTCTTTGCACGTTTGTTTTAACACTAGGTCGGTACTTCCACCTACGTCACAGACGTGACCTTTCCGACGTGATGACGTTATACATTGTGAAGAAGCACAACACCGAAGTTGAGCATTTGTGGTTAAAAAGTATACACTTTTTTTTTTTTTGAAAATGACAGATCGTTTTGCTAGATAAGACCCTATTCCTTGGCTGGGATCGTGCAGAGCCCTCTGAAGCCCTTTGAAACTGCACTGATTTGGACCTTCAACCTGTTGGTTGCCATTGAAGTCCATTATGTGGAGAAAAATCCTGGAATGACTGAAGAAAGAAAGACATGAACATCTTGGATGAGATGGGAGTGAGTAAATTATCTGGAAATTTTCATTTTGAAGTGAACTAATCCTTTAAGACCGTAGTCTGTAGCGCGCCTCTTGAGGCCAGGGGAGTCACAGCTCTTACTAGCTGGCCTCTGTTACACTCAACCCTAAACCTCACTCCCATCCGGGTCACGGCACCAAATGGAACTGATCCTACTCAACCCGCTCCGAGCATGATTCGAACCGCCATCTCCAAAATTTACAAGGATTCTTAAGACCCTAGTCTCTAGCGTCAGTTGCTACCGCACCTCTTGAAGGCAGTGGAGTCTGAACATAGCCTTTGTTTAGAATTAGAACTAGTCTCTTTGAACTTGATTAAGCACCACTGACATAAATACTGAGTATGTAGTTCTGAGCTTGCAGTCATGTTTGCAACATACCGAAGTAACTGAGCAGCACAGGCAGAAATATGAGGCCGTGAGCCATGCCGAGTAGAGTGATGACCAGATTGAGTCTGAAGAAGAAGATCTGGATGAGCTGTGCTTTAGCAAATGCCAAAACCACGATTCCAGGTAGGTTGGTCATTGCAACTCCAGCAAACACCTGGGAAAGAGAACACAGACATATGTAATGGCACCACAACCGCAATAGCATAGCTGAGCAGGTCTTAAAAATTCATAAAGTCTAGCATCTTTGTTGTTCTGGTACTCACAGCACTGCCCATGTTAGCTGTGGCTTCCTTTGCTCTTTCCACTTTTGTGTGGCCAACGCTGAGAGCAAATGAGCGTGTTATATGAGATACAAACTCCACCGATATACCAACAGCCTGCAAAACAAACCATCCATTAATAATGTCAGGTATCGCTCATGACACAGTCATTGGTTTTATGAAATACAAACTTGCAGATGCGTTTCTCCGACACACTCACCGTCACAAGGTTAATAAGCGACACAGCGTTGAAATCAATGCCCCACAACGTCATGACGCCAACTGTATCCACAGTGATCATCACTATGGTGAGCAGGTTCAGAAAGCCTGATTTCAAGTCCATGCCGAGCAGGATACAACACACAACGAATGTGGGGAGAAGACACATGGCGATGTTGAACAGACCTTCATTCACGATGGTCAGGTACTGTTCGTAATACACGTACGTCACACTGCGAAATGAAAGATCACAGAGTCAGGGCACAGAGATTTTTGAACCTTGGTTTTCCTAGACTAGACTAGCATGTCTTTTACTTGTATAAAGAATTATTTAAGTTAAGTTTTTTTTTTCTTTGGCCATATTTTATCTTGGACACCCTTGTGAAAAAGAAGTACACTTTAGCATACTTTAAAAAAGAGCTGTTATTATGGATATACTTCAAAAGAATATAGTTAAGTGCGAACTGAATGTAGTGTTTTTCAACACTTAACTGCATGTTATTTACTTAATGGCAACATAGTTTAAATGTATATTAAATGCAGTTAGTTGACACTTAAGTAGGACTTAAGTAGAACATCTTTATATGTAATTTAATAATTACTTATATTGTCTCTGAAATACGGTTAAACTGTACTGCCGAATGTACTAACAAGCATTTATGCTAACTAAAATATATTTTAATGTCATGTCTACTGAAACATGTATGTCATGTATTTATAAATACACATTTGTAATAATAAGGTTGCAATTTAGTACATTTAAAATATATTAACTTTAAATGTAATATTGAATAACACACTACAGTTAAAATTAAAATCAAGTACTTAACATGTGCTTTCATTTATGTTTGTAATCATATCAAAATAAGTGTACTGTACTTCTTTAAGGCACAACAAAATCAAAAACAATTGTACTTTAAAGTAAAGCTTTTAATTTGTCATTATTACAAAGTACACTTTTTAAGTTGTACTTAAGTGTGTTAAGAAACAGTCATGAAAGTGTAATCTCTTTAAAGTACACTTAAGAGGCCTTATATTAAAAGCAAGTAGAGTTATTAAAATATACTTTGAAGATCTGAAGTACTCTACAAGTGCACATTTAATATGATTAAGCATGCTTCTTTTGATAGGGCACCAAGTGAGCCACCAATCACCACTCAGAATTTACGCATATACCTCGCTTATGACGTTGGTTCAACTTTGCTTTTTAAACAGGAAAAAGGAAATGGCTCAGAAAAACGAAAAAAATAATAATAACCACTTTTCTCTTAATAATAAACATAATGAGTGGTGTTGTTTTCATTGATGTGCCACCTGTACATAACTGATAACATCTCAAAAAATGTGTTTTAGGGTTTCATGACCCTTTAAAATAGATGCGTGACATCCCTGCTACACACCATATTCTATCCTGCAATTGCAAGAAATGTATTAAGTAGCTCAAGGACTCATGATGTAGTTTCACAATTTATGAAGTAGCTCAAGGTCGTGTTATCATTCAATAATATTACATTTACTGATTATCTTCTTATCTTATCCCGGAGAAGAAACAGCAAGGGTGAGGATGGTAAATCCAGAAAGATAAGGGAGGATTAGAAGACGACACCTACGTGTAAGGGAAGACCTCAAAGTCAGGAGAGGTCCCGGGGATTTGCCTCATGGTCAGCGTGATATTATGCGCCAGTTCTCTTGCCTTCTGCAGCGCACCCGTGAATTCCTGCGAGTTGACCAGAGGAGTGTGGTAGGCCATGAACCGAGAAGCTGAAAATATAGAGATGTCATGATGAATTGTGAGTGGATTGAAACTTAAATGTGTCTTAAATGAGCTGTTTGTAGGCCTTAAAACCTGGAAAAGAATTAGCATTTTAGCGATTAGCAGTTTTCAGTTTATGAGTAAAATAGGGTCTGTGGCTTTGTCACATTTTATTCTATAACATAAATTGCAGTAATACCTCAAACATTGTGAACAATTCACCAAATAAGGACTACAACTACCATACTGATGTGAGTGGACATGCTTAACGAACTGAGACAACTGCAGCCATTGTAGCTTAGCGACTTTTTAGCAACTTAGCTTTTTAAAAGAATCACGTTTGAAGCACTGAAAGCGAGTAATTCAGTTGTAGAACAAAATGTTAAAGTCTCTTGCAGTAATATTAGTAAACAATTTTACTCATAAATCAAAGACTGCTGATCTTAAATTTATGAGGGAACCAATTGTGAGTTGTGATTAAGCCAACAGACTGACGTTATGACTTAGCTCCATAGAACAGTGATTCTCAATAATTTTGACACCAAGGCCCCCAATGTCCACAACAATATTTGAAGGCCCCATGACTTTTCCAGTTGTTTGTAATTTACCGAATAAAAATTAAAGGCACAGTATGCAAGTTTCGCCGCTAGAGGTCGCTTATTCAAAACAGATGCGTAGCTTGATGATGCCGTGAATGAGCATGGAATCATGGGAGTTGTAGTCTTGACTCTTCACCTCCACAGCCAATGGAAAGGAATCTAATGGACTCGGGCAGAAATCATGTTCATGAATGAGCGAATGTATTAAAGTTTTATTAACATTACGGTGGTATGAAGCAGGATGCACTGAGAGCCCTTGGGAGAGTGCTAATGAGAGAGACCTGCGTGAAACACCAGTCTCTAAGGTTTTATTATGCTTATGCTGTAGTCAGCCGCTTCCGCACTTTTCGCTGCGTATGTGGGGTAACGCAGTGCTGTTTTACATGGTTAAAATGATCAGACTAACTACATATGAGTGTCTTCTGATGACGAAATTCGCATCACGCGCACTGTACGCTGACCTTCGCGTACGCGTAAAAAGTGAAGTATACTTTTGCCTTAAGACTTACCGTGTTGCGCTGTATAACAATGATTAGTTTTCTGTTGATAAATGTATATCCAAACAGTTGCTCGCCTGTCTAGTAAAATACATACTATACTAAAGCGTCTTTGGTGTTTCCATGGTTTCTACGGAAATCAAGGGTAGCGCAGATATGACGTCATTGACAGGCATCGCAAGGACACAGTCAGTAACACTCGTTAAAATTGCTGATTTCTCTGGATTTAAACATTGTTGGAAACGTTTGGGATAATGTAAGTACACAGGTCAACAAAATATATAACATTGTTCTAGTGGTTTTTGGATTTTAATCTAAAAATCTTACATATTGTGCCTTTAAGGGCACATAATATCTTTATTCACAATTTCTAATAATAAAATATTTTAGAGCTTGGCATAACTAGGAAAATTTATATTAATTTTAAAAATGCCAATTTCGTTTTAATGTTTTATTATTACCATAGCCATTTCCAGGTCCAGAAATCACACTATTAAAATTACACTACTTCATATGTCAGGTTTTCGAAAACCATAGAGTCTTGGTTCTTCAAAGAAAAACAGTTGTTGAGGGGGTGAATTAAAATAAGAAATAACCTTTTTTTTTTTTTTTTTTTTTTTGCTTTGTCTTATTTTAAATCATTTTAAAGTCATCTTGAAGCCCCAATGGAAGTTTGCTGAGGCCCCCTGGACCCTTGGTTAAGAACCACTGCTATAGAAGGTGAATGCAAAATGTTACATGTACAAATGTATGTATCTCACCTATTACTTCCCCAGTTTCATGGTCTCTAATCACAGCTTTATCATACGCTCCCAAACCACTGGAAATGAAATGAAAAATGTTTAGTTAATACACTATTTAGCTGATCATGGACATGTTTTATTCTAAACATTCAAATCTTCTATTCAGTCCTTCAGATGACCAGATGTAGTAGCTTTTCTTACCCTTTTGGACACTGTAGGTCAGGTCTGTTGCTCAGAAAGTCTGGCAGGAATCTGTTAAACTCTTCAACACTAGGCCGCAGAACCCCATCTTCTGGAGTTTTCATACACTTCTTGGTACACGTAAAAAAACCCGCTGTCAAACAAACTTTTATTTAGTTCTCTAAATGTTGCATTGAACCATATAAATAGCAAAGAACAAGGCTTTAATAGTTAACTGATAATTTATATATAAAGACTTACTCTCATTGGCAGGACAAAATGTTCCTATGTTTGGGCCAGTCGTATAGAGACGACAACATTTGGATCCAGGGTTCAGCCAGTCAATATAGTCATCCACCCAGGAGGATGCTGGGATAGCCAAATAAGATCTAGAGCAATCAGCAAGATTGTGATTTTGTGATATTGAACTTGAAAAATGTATGAATTTCTTTGTTTTAAAACAAAATATCAAATCAAGTGGTGTCTGCAAGCAAATAATTGATACTAGACTTAGGCTAGACTATGTCACATATGACATATATAAATATGCACTAGTTCAAAGGTTTGGGGTCAGTACATTTTTTTAAGCACATCTTTTACGCAGCAAGGATGCGTTAAATTGACCAAAAGTGTCACTTAAGACTTTAAGGCCTCTGTTTTAACGATCTGAGCACATGGTCTGAAGCTCATGGCGCAGGTGCACTTAGGGCGTGTCCGAATCCACTTTTGCTAGTTTAATGACGGAAAAAACAGTCGGTGCACCAGGCGCATGGCCCAAAGTGTTGTACCTAGTCTCTTAATGAGTCATGGGTGTGTTTTGGGCTCAACCTGCAATAAACCAATCAGAGTCTCATCTTCCATTCCCTTTAAAAGCCTGTTGCGCTTGCACCATGGCGGATTCGCTATTTACATGGCAGAATTTGAAAGCGGAAAGACTGAACGCTTCTCCAGAGAGGAATCCTTTTATTTTTAATATTTAAAAATGTTTGTGTGCTGCTGTGTGTGTAATAAGCAGAGTGTATGCGCGATGTGCACCCGCATATAGGCGCATATTACTAACACGCCCTTTAAATAACACAAAAAATACAATGCTACTGCGTTTTGCTATTGACTTTAGACCAGGTTTTTGTTGGTCAATGGCACAGTCGTTTTCAGTTGCCTCAAAATAGCAACGCGCCAACAATGCGCCTGAACACACCTTGTTTTCAGACCAGCACGCCTACGGGCGAACAGATGGGCGCGAGTGCATTTGCTATTTAAACAACGTGGCGCTGGACGTGAAAATGATAACTGCGTCAGGCTGAAACTAGCAAAAAACACTTGCGTCGCACCTGGCGTCGCATTGCTACGTGTGTATGATAGGACCCTTATTGTTACTTATTGTTAAAAAAATTTACAATTTCAAATAAATGCTATACTTCCTATTAATCAAAGAATCCTGGAAAAATGTATTACAAAAATATTAATATTCCAAGAAATATGAAGCAGCACAACTGTTTTCAACATTGATAATAATAAGAAATGTTTAGAATGATTTCTGCATGATCATGTCACACTGAAGACTGGAGTAATGATGCTGAAAATTCAGCTTTAACATCACAGAAATAAATTACTTTTGAAAATATATTCAAATAGAAAACTTTTAAAAAGTTATGTTATGTTTTACTGTCAAATAACTGCAGCCTTGGTAAGCAAAAGAGACTTTCAAAAATGTTAAAAAATCTTTCCAACCCCAAACTTTTGCATTGTAGTTCATAATATGACACCATATAGCTCATAATTTATCTGGCTGTTTACCAATATTATAAAATTCTTTGTCACTATTCTACCAATATATTTAGAATGACTGTATTCAAAGATTACTAAAAGGCAAGTAATAAAAGCTTTTTTGTCATTGTCATTTCATTGTATAACTCTCAAACATTAATGCTGACAGGATCATGTCACTGTGGACTTTCAGGATCGATAACACAAATCTGTAAGTTCAAGGTCTGATGTGATGCAAAATGAGGTAAAGAGTAGAGGAGTGCTACCAGAACACAAAATTACATTTTTAGTTTATTGAAAGCGAAAAGACATATCTAGAGATGATAGGGGAGATATATAGCGCTCACCGCTCAGGGTACTCAGTGGCATATCGGATCTTCTGGGTAAAAGAGAACTGGTCACATCCCACACTAGAACACACTGCATTTAGGCCCTCCGCACTGGTGAAATTGAACCCTTTGGTCGTGATAAAATATGTGGGCACACCGACCTCAAAATACTTATAGAGGTATGCGAAGTAGTCCAACATGTAGGAGTCCTGGTAATATTTACACACAGAGGAAGAGAGAGACAACACTGTAACTTATTGAATAACTGAAAGTTTTTTTAATTAGCATTTTGGCATAATTTAGCATCTATTTTTATTGGCAGGCTACAAGAGTTAAATAAACTTCTGTACTTACAGATGGCATGGCCAGTTCCTGATCTAAACCCACTTTTACATTGAACAAGAGGAACACAGAGGCACAGAACATCACAAGGAACACCACCATCTAAGAGAACAAGACCATATTACTAATTTTATTATATAAAATCATGTAAAGGACAGAAAATCTACCACATTTTTTAGAAAGATATGTGTGAAATTCTAGTATGGTTGGGGGTTTCAACAATGGGCACTTTTAGTCACATACACATACTTTTACTTTGTAAATGTACATTTATACTGGAATAAAAAGTCTGATTTCATATTATCTTATCGTATAAACTAAAATGAAATGATTATATTGAGAAAATTACAGCTTTTAATAACTTTATTAGTGGCAAAATTGTTGGTTGTGTTGGAAATCACACCAAGGACAGTGGAGGAATTAGTAAAATGTATATAAATGGTAACACTTAAAGCCTTTATATATACGTAATTCATTATAAAAGTATTTTTTTAATACATTAATTATGCCTTGTATGGTCTCATGAATAATTGAAACCACAGTTATAATACAGTATAATACATACATATTCATTGTTACATCTTTAGCATTAAAACACATGACAAGGAATCTGCAAATATTATAATTATAATGCATTTTTTAATGAAAAGATTTAATGCATTATAACGTACATTATAAATACTCTTATACTCTTATTATACATAAAAGCTTCAAGTGTTACCATAAAAGTTAACACAATAAAAAATGTAAATGCTTTTTTTTACTAGTTGTCTTTATTACTATAGCTTTTAAAATGTATTATTTTATATCTTTATGATGGATTTTCATATTTCATGACCGAAAGTCTAGAACTGGGATGAAAGTACATTGAATCTATACATAAAAGACATTTGAAAAGTAGCAATTGTAATAAAAATCATAAAATGCCTGTAGTTAAAGAAACCATAATACTGTAAAGTAGGAACGTACCACTATTACCCTGCTGACAGGGTTGAGCAGTGCAGGGGCGTAGTATTTTTTCATTAATGGGAGCAGGATGCCCTGGTTGGGTTCGGATGGGCGTGGAGTTGTCACAGTAACGCAGCAAGCTATCTCACAACGGTTTGAATCTTGTCGTCGAGCATCAAGTGAGAGCAGAGCCACAAAGGCAGTCATCTGTAGAACGAAATCCATGAGCACAGCCAATGCCGCATATAGAGCAAACGACTTCACCGCCGGCATAGTGCTCAAAGCACCTGCAAAGAGACAAGGAGGGTGTGTTTAGTCAGCTTTATATGTTTACTCATAGATGGAATTAATCTGAACCCATTGACTGCATTATATATGACTCATTCTGGAGCTACATTATTGCCACTATACATTAATCATATCTGTCTTTAATTAGGGTGGTACATATCTCATGCTTTATTTTTCACTGACATGCACAAGTGAGTAAAGGTCAGGCAATATAATACATGTTCCTCATTTCTATCCATAATTGTAAATATTTGTACTTGTGTTTTATGGGGTAAAGTTTAAGATCAGTGGGAGATTCTCACCCAGGAAGAAACAAACAGATTCAGACAAACTGCAAAGCAGCATGCTGGGAGCCACATTTCCAAGAACTCTCCCGATCTGTTCCTCCCTCTGCTCTCCTGGTCTGCGCATATCTCTCTGATAAGATTCAACATGGAAAAGACAGAAAGAAAGCGTGTTTTATGAAGTTATAGTCAGTAGTGGAGACATAAAGTAATATCTATGTATGTATGTATGTATGTATATAAACCCTAATGCTCAAAATAATGAATTGGTTTGATTAGAGTAAACTTAAGTTAAACAAATTAATTCAATCAAATGAACTTTTATGAGTATTTAGAACTTTCTTTTTCTTTTGAGTTCACCAAACTGATACATTTTAAGTAATCTGAATTTTCATTGTTTTGAGTTTTGTGAACTTGTTTCTTTTAATTTAGACAAACTGAAATTTAACTCAAACTGGGCTGGTATTTCTATCTTCCAGCATGCTTTACCATGATGCTCAAAAGGGAGAGTAAATGCTCAAATTAAGTGTTATGTAATGTTTTTTTTTTTTTTTTGTGCAAGACTAATGTTAAGTGGGAGACTAATGTTAAGTAGTGTTTAATGTTTTGCTATGGTAATTCACAAGAGTTTCTGTTATGTTGGGTTTTTTGAGGGGGTTGAGTGGAGCATGAGCTTATTTTTTTTTTTAAACCCAACATTTGATACTGTATAAAGCTAGGAACTGTGAAAAAAAGTGATTAGAGTGACCATTTAAAGCTGGCCCTAGAAAGTATATCAGAAAGATAAGCTACAAAGAAAAACAGAATGAAGAAACAAGAATTACTCAATAAACTCAACATACCTGATATTCTAGAACAAAAATGAAGATGTTATCAGCTCCCACAGCAAGCACGAGGAAGGGCACCACCTGCAGAATGACCAGTGAGGACGGAAACCCAATCCAGGCATAGAAACCCATTGAGGCTAAGACAGAGCAGCCGACGACCAGAATACCACCCAGTCCGACCAAGAACTTTGAGTCCACCTAAGAAAACAATCATACAACCATGGTTTGTTGAAGCAGCAAAAAATATATTTACAGATAGTTCATCTGAAATACTTTTGGAAAGTGGACATGTCCTGAGGTGTGACATGCTAGTGTATACTCAATCTAAAACTATTTTAAACATAAGCTTTTACAATTATTATTAATTATTTTTTCCAACCTCCATACTATATCAACTGAGAAACAAATGTGGAATAGTTGCAATTTTGGGAAAAAGTAATTAAAAACAGAAACCGTTTAAAAAAAATGGGTATATGACTTAGGATATATATTCATATTAATTTTAAATAATATTATCTATTGTATTAAAATAAAATATTATATAAAAATATATATTTAAAAAACACATCTAAATGTATTTTATTTTTGATATCCAGAATGTATCATTTGAATTGCTCAGAACAGTTAAAACATGCTGGAGTTTCCATTAGGCCTTTATTTGGACTTGAGAAAAGAAATGCTTCTTCCTTTATTTCCCCGTTACCAGAAATAAGGAAATTCCCAGTAAGCCATTAACCACTTCGTTATTCACTCACCAGGATACGCTTGCAGGATGAATATTCCCCAAGAGCCACAGCAATGTAGAGGAAGATGACAGCATAGCTTATCATGAATATAGGGATATCCTCTACAGTCGTTCTGTTAATCTCATCCTCCAAAGACCTCTGCGGAGCACCAGACCATTCGATTATGACACTGTTAAACACTGAACATCTTTGATCTATACAGCATATGGTCAACCAGAATCTCACCTCAGCCATGTAGGCAAAAGTGAAGTTCGTGTTTGGGTTTTTCTGATATTCCTGGACAATTTTAAGGAACATGCTTTCCCACTGTTCAACCACCTTAAATTTAACGTCGGATCGCGCGTAATTGTTCAGGGAGAAGGTAAGGATCAGGGCCTCAGCAGTGGTGTATCCCTCATCTGAAAATGTAATGGAAAGCTGAAGTCGGCTCAGTAAATCTTTAAGACAAAGACGAGGTGCTAGCAGACAGTTTTGTGCCTTACTCTCATATCCTCCTACAGCCAGGAAGGGGAAGACAGGGCCTCCATAGTCTGCCATGCAACTCATGCCAAGAGCTGTGATGTCTTTAAATGATAATGGAGAGCTGTGGGTAAGCAGGTAAGCATGTAATTATGTTATTTGTGATATTGTTTGTATAAACTTACATTTTAGATGCAATATTGCCAGTTACTTTGTCTATTTTTGCGCCAACAACTAAACTTGTTCGAAACGAAGCTCAGTAGGTGCTGTTTCATTCCTGAATGATTCAGTGATTTTAAATGATGAAATTGGTTGAGTGAATGATTCAATGACTCTATCATAAAGACTCTTACAAAAAACAGTATATGAAAAGAGGAGTATGTTCAAATTCAAACTATTCATAAAACAGTATGCACAAAGTACCCAGATGACCTACTGCTCTTGAAGTGCGCATCCTATGGATAATTTGCTAAGCCATGAGGCCATGGAAGAGGATTTGTGAATGGTCACGTAGCGACGCAACTAATCCTAGTAGGTCAGATGACAATGACGATATGAGGAATGTAGTATGTCCAGATTACATTCATACACAGCTTTTATTCAAAAGAAGTACCTACTCAGAGTACGCGAGTATGCCATAAAGACTGACTGAATTCGAAGTAGCATACTAGCATATATTAGTTATATTACTGTAAAATATTTTATATTTTAGTAGTAGTATGTATATGAGTTAAAGAGAAGAGTATGCTACAGAATTCTGAATTGAACCAGTTCTTATTTCGTTCCTGAATAAATCATGTATTTGAATCAATCAGTGAGCAAATGATTAAAAGACTGACTCTTAAAGAGTCACTTGATGCCACCTACTGAAGTGATGATATAAACTGCAGAAATACCGCGCACGCAAATACGGACAGATGATACAAACAATGAAAAGTCCCAGTGCTTGAAACAACAACTTGTTCAGTGGAACTTCAAAAAGCTGGAAATTTTCATAAGGTAATATAACAACTACAGATATGGATATGTGACTTACTTTACACAGTAGATGAAATGGTCCCTCCAATCCACCTCTTTAGTCACGCCGAGCTCTGTCATGTTTGCTTTAGCGTTTAGGTTGTCGATGCTATTTTGGAAGTACTGCGGTAGACTGTTGACTGCACAGTCTGTTAAAGAGGGGTTGTCTGGATTGAGTGGCGCATAGCAAACATCTTTAAGGCTTGCAGTTTGGTTTAGTTCATCTGACCAGAATTCAATTGCCTGGATTCTCTGCTGAAGCTCCAACAGCTCTATAATCAAATCTGTGAGAAAGAAACATACTCAGAAGGCCTATATTTTAATGACTGAAACCTAAGATTCAGGGGAACAGAAAATTCTCAAAAATGAAAGCATTGCAACATAAAACACTGATTACCCTGTTGAAAAAACAGCATATGCTGGTTAGGTATGTTTTGAATCATGGCAGCTGGTTTGAGCTGGTTTAAGATGGTTAAGTGCTGGTCCTAAGCAACTAGCTTGGGACCAGCTTATAACCAGCTCAGGACCAACTAAGGACCAGCATAAACCAGCTCAAACCAGCTGCCATGCTTCAAAACATACCTAACCAGCATATGCTGTTTTTTTCAACAGGATAGGACTGCATGAGGCTAAGGCTACACATCCAAACTTCACAGTGGTTATTCAAACTATGAATGGATTATATACAGAAAGCTACAAGCAAAAACATTTTCCAGTGAGACTTCTCACCGATGACTGGCTGGACTTCTGCAGTCATGTAGTCTGCTTAAACCCTTTCTTACAATGGACTGCAAGCTCGCATTCAGATCTATCTCCATTAAATCAACAACTGATGGATAGAGCCAAGATAGAACCCATCCTACATTTTTTTTCTTTTTCGATAATCAATTGTACATTACAATACGGAAGAAAAGACCTGTCGCTACTTCCATTACATCACAACTTTAACGCAGCGGGATTAGATCTAAATAGTATGCCATAATACTTTTGACAGTTCATGATGAGTTATTCGTGCCAACCATATTGATAATCGTAATTTTTTTTGATTGATTGATTGTGTAGCCATCGAACTAATTATTTCAACCAACAAGTGAAACAATAGGAAGTATTACCTTTAGAGATGATGCCACTGAAGTTCTGTTTGCCAAAGAGTAAGGAGTCATAGTAGTGGCCGGGCCGGTCTGGAGCGGTCAAGATCAGCTGATTGGTGCGATAAAATGGATCAAAATGTGCATCGTGAAAGTTTTTCTCACGCATGGCACGACTTTCGGGTGCTGACCAGAGCTGGACAGGATCTGTGGTCAGTTCTATGTCTTTTATTCCTATTGTGAATACTAATACAACCACAAAGCAGACCGGAAGCACAATCAGAGGATATCGTGCCATTATGGTTCCCCAGGTCTGGAAAAGAGATCCTAGGAAGTCCTGAGTGGCGAGACTGGCTTTGTCAGAGCACGTAACATCTTTAGGACTGACTTTATGTTCAATCTCATTTTCGTTTTGGTCCTTGGGGCTCTTGCCCTTCCGAGAGCTCCTTGACTTTAGGTAGTAGGCAGTGCACTCTAAAACTACGTAACACATAAAAAGGAAAAGGATGCAGGCGCAGACTGTGATGCAGATGACAAGGACACCATCTAGTCTACCAATCATGAATGGTTTTGGTAAAGGCGGTGGCGGTGGTACAGCTGGACAGGATTGTTCACAATCCTGACAGGAACAGGCCTCACCACCTGTAGGTGTCATCTCGTTGCAATTCAATGCTCTTCCGGCAAACGGAAATGCTCCTGGTGGGAGTCCAGCGGTATGGCCTTCTGGCAAGAGCTTGAAATTAATATCCAGAGGAGCCAGTCCATTGCTCGAGTCACCCTGGAAATCATACCAGCGTTGCGGTGTACACAGAGTCGAACCATAGCGGCCGCACATAGTGGCAATAGCGAACCCTCCGGTGGCTGGGATTCGAACGTTTCTGCAGGATTTAAACGAAGCATCTGAGAAGTTGGTGGATATGTAAGCCTCGTAACCTACCACAGCTTCCTTGACAATGCCAGTGGGTTGCGTGATATTCGCGGTTTTGGTGATCGTTAACATCTGACTTTGGTTGGGACTGCAGGTGGTGGCACAGTGGAGATGTGCAAAGTTGTCGGCGCAGGATGGGCAGCGGATCAGCACGGCTTTGGACAGTGTCAAGCTGCCCTGTAGAGCTGTGAGCTGCCTGATGGAGCAGCAGCCGAGTGTTTCACCATCACCGTTGGCCAACATTGGGCACACAGATTTGAAAAGTTCATAATGGTCTCCGGTCACATTCACGGCTTTTCTGTAGTCCTTACAGGGTACCCTAGGGGGAATAAGAGCCCCCTCCACAGCAGGGTTTAGGCCACAGTCCTCATAAAATGAACAGTAGCCTGGCTCATGCTGAGCACCAGTGAGAACCTGCAATAGACAGAGATGTAACATAGATAAGGATGTAACCATCTCTATAGTTTAGTCAAGTGTCTTAAACAGTAGATCAGTATTACTGAATCTTTAGCACTCAGAACTCAACAATAAGGATTTTTCCTGCTGAGTTCAGATTCAGTTTGCCTGCATTTACATCAAAGGTTTGGGGACAGTAAGATTTTTCCATGTTTTTGAAAGAAGTCTCTAATGCTCACCAAGGCTACATTTATTTGATCAAAATTACTGTAATACTGTGGAATATTATTACAATTTAAAATAACTGTATATTTAAAAATATAATTTATTCCTGTGATGGCAAAGCTTCAGCATCATTACTCCAGTCTTCAGTGTCACATGATCCTTCAGAAATCATTCTAATATGCTGATTTGCTGCTCAAGAAACATTTCTTATTATTATCATTGTTGGAAACAGTGTTGCTTAACATTTTGTGGAAATATTTTTTACAGGATTCTTTAATATCATAAAAACCTCATTTATTATATATATATATATATATATATATATATATATATGTTTATAATACAGTATTAATATAATTAATTATTAACCCCAAACTTTTAAACAGTAATGTATATCATTTTTTCATTCAAAAAATGAAAAGGAAAGGAAATTAAATGTTTTCTTTGCAATTTGTAACAAATAATTCTACACTCTGGCTCACACACATTCCACAGCGAGAAAAAGTGTGGATGTTATCAAATGAGGTGATATGTGTTTCATATTCACAAAATTTGATCCACAAATAAATCTGAAGTGATTCACAAAAATCACAAACAAATACACAAATAAATAAAATGAGATAGGCAAGCATACATTGATAAATGTATTTATTTTCATCTTTTGCTAATGCCTCTGACCAATCAACCAATCATATTCTCTACCACAATTATAGCCAGACATTTTTCAATGAAGCTAGAGGTGGCGAAATCTGGATGGTATCTTCGGAAAAAGCATAACGTCAACTGATTTTGCTGAAATGTTCTGAATTTAATGACAACCAAAATCCATCAGCAAAAACGTAGACATGAATGTGTATTTTTCATTTATAGACAATATTTATTCTTCACATGCTGGCAGAAGATATTGTATGGTCAAAATTCCATACATATTTCAATATCTAATTATTATGAAATGCTTTACATTTGTGGATCAATTTTCTATTTCTGTATCACCTCAACTCATACTATTGATCCCTATCCTGCATATAAAGACTTGTGGAAGCCAAAACTCTTCACTTTGCTATTTCAACATGTAAAACAGTCGTTTCAGATATTTTGTAGGATGATTCCATCATTTAGACAAAATATGTCAAGTGAAGACTTACCACGCAAACAGCAAGTGACAACAATGTAACGGACCGTGTCCAGCTCTTTCTTCGGAAATACATTTCTCTTCTTTGCTCAAGTCTTTGCTCTTCTGTGCATGTGGACTGTTAGTTCCAATGGAGAGATGAAGGCAGGAGGACGTCAGGAGATTCAGGTAGCAGAGCGATCCCTGCTCTGTCTCTGCCTGTGCTGATAGTGTAGGGAAAGACAGGAGGAAATGAAAGGCTTTCTCACTCTCATTGGATGAACATTAGTGATACTGATGATGACCAGAGTCTTATCTGGCCTGATGTTTTCACCACCAACCAGAATGGACAAAAGCCAATCCAGCTCACTGATCATTAACTAGTTGGGCAGACTAAACCAAAGGTGTGTTACAGACACTATGCAACTTCGAAAGAACAAAACACACCCACCAAAACCTGATAACCACCCGATGACTCTCATTAATAAAAAAGTGCATAAATCTATGATCTGCACAACTGCAAAACAACTACAATTTTATTTTCCTTTTTCAGTGGGATGGATCGTATTTGTACACAATGTGTGACATAACAAAATTCTGTCCCTCCAGTGCTTGCTCTTTTTTTGTAAATTAAAAAAAAAAAAAAAAAAAAAAGTATAATAATAATAATTTGCAAAAGTTATCTAAAAAAGCAGTTTTTTTCTTGCAGTAAAATCACTTCCGTTTATTGGTAAAGAATCTATTGAAAGACATTCAATCAAGACCTCCGGAGGAGTTTCATCAGTGCTGAAAAACAGGTACTTTACGATTTTTAAGACTAATAAAGCTTGTAGGTTTTGTTTGGCCATGAAATCAGGAGACAAATGAGTCACATTTGTATCATATCATATTGTACACTACCATTCAAAAGTTTGGGGTCTGTAAAAACGTACAGGGAAAAAATACAACAAATGTTTTCTACTATAATATATTATAAAATGTAATTTATTCCTGTGGTGGCGAAGCTGAATTTTCAGCATCATTACTCCAGTCTTCAGTGTCACATGATCCTTCAGAAATCATTCTAATATGCCAATATGCTGCTCTTTTGTGGAAACCATTATACGTTTTTCAGGATTCTTTGATGAATATAAAGTTGAAAAGAACAGCATTTATTAGAAAAAGAAATATTCCGTAAATCAATTTGATCAATTTAATACATCCTTGCTGAACAAAAATGTATTAATTTCTTCAAATTTTTACTGACCACAAACTTTTAAATGGACAATAATTTTAACTGAATTATTGATATGACATGTCTCTTAGCAGAAGGTTTAATATAATAGGTTTAATATAATCTAAAAGTAAGCTAATATAATTATTTTAACAATAGTTCAGTTATTGATAAAAAGCTTGAAATGACCACTTTTGTCGTAGCATTCCTCAATTGTAAGTAAGTAGCCTTCAAATGAAAGTGTTTTCTAAAGGAATAAATGTAAATGTAAAAAGCATTAAGGGGACAATGCAGATTTAGTCATCGCAAAGATAAACCAAACAGATTTCAAAAATCAATAAATGGCAACAACAAATAGAGAAAGCAGAAATAGGCAGAAACGATCTAGCAAAACTGGAGGAACAGAGAGTACAAGTATGCAGTAGTTCACTACAGTGTGCAACATGTGATCTGTACCGCAGGTGTTTGGAAGAAATCCATCAGCAGACATTTTAAACTTCAAAGTATTTCTCAATTTTTTAATTAAAATGAGGTAAATGAAATAATAGCATCATAAAAACAAAACTGTGCATTCACTCATTAATGAGAAGTTACTGATCAGATACAATATGATTTTAGCTGAAAAAAATATTACGTTTTTTTTTATAAGCTCCAAAGGGTCCAAACAGACCAAGGAATGCAACAGAAGCATACAATTTTTTAATGTATTACAAGGGGTAATTGATTCCAAATGTGTTTGCAAGCTTAAATGCACAATATGTAAGATTTTTGGATTAAAATATCCAAAAACCACTAGAACAATGTTACATATTTTGTTGACTTGTGTACTTACATTATCCCAGATGTTTCCAAGAATGTTTAAATCCAGAGAAATAAGCAATTTTAACCAGGACACGGACGGCCCGTATCCATGCATCGCCTATCAATGACATCATACCCGCGTTACCCTCGTTTTCCGGTTTTATTTTGTAGAAACCATGGAAACACCAGAGATGCTTTAATATTTTATGTGTGTTATTAGACAGGTGAGCAACTGTTTGCATACATTTATCGACAGAAAACTAATCATTGTTATATAGCTCAACACAGTTAGTCTTATTGTTTAAATCTCGTTTTCTTGATTTACCGCGAGTACCACGTTTTACCATGCCTAATATCGATCTAGCTTACTGCAGTGTGTAAACGCACAGAGTAGCATTATAACATAACTTTAAACACACTCAAAAAATGTATCTAATATGATGAAACAGCGCTGTGTTACCCCACATACGCATGACCGGAAGACGCGGTCATATGCGGCATAATAAAAGCTCTGCGAAATCTAGGTTTCATCAAGCTACGCCTTTGTTTTGAATAAGCGACCTCTAGCAGCGAAAAGTTACATATTGTGGCTTTAATTTTTGAATATTCAGTATCAGTTTATCGAGTTGCACGTTTAATCTTATCATCAATCTGAACCTTATCGGATTGCTTTAACTGATATTCCTGAAGGATGACTATGTAAACCTTTGTCCTATCTGGTACTGGTTCAAGGGAAGTGGATCTAATCCTCAAATCTGTTATTTTTCAAACACAAAATCAAGAAATATTATTGGTTTCATATGTAGAGGTTTTATAATGTGTTGGACTCTTGGTGCAGTGGTATGTCAAAGCAGTAGCCCATGTCTTTATAATCTCACATCCTCACTACTGGAAACATTGGCCAACATTTTATTGGCCATCAAAAAAAAAAAAAAAATGTATGTACCTCTCATGGGTCAAAATGGACCCAAATGCATTAAGAGTGTTAAGATTATAGTTTAAGACGTACAATTCTATTCATATTGTTTGATGCAGATGTCTCTATGTATAATGTATAAATACAATTTAGAAATAATTCATATATATTAGTTTTAGTTAGTTCATAATAATTATAATGCAAAATGATTTGTTTTAGTTTTACCATAGGCCACGCACAAAAAGGTTTAAAGCTGCACTTTATGATAGAGTATTAATATATAGAGTAAAAGAGAAAAAGCTCATGTGTAATTCATAAATATTTAAAATCTGCCTTTATAATTTTAATAACTGTGAAAATATGGACACTTTTCACATTTCCAGGGTTCTCAGAAGCAGAAGTCGTCATAGTTGGGTAAACTTCTATAGCAGTGAACGGGAGTCAACAGCAAATATACATTTGTATTCCATTTGCTCCAATAACAAAAGAAAAATCCATGATAGCATTTCCACGACTTTTCAAAAGAGGGAAAAAATATAGAGTAATTCATTACAACAATTAGAATAGAGAATGATGTGTAATTTGTGTCACTCCTTTAGCCGTTGTATTAGAAACACCCTCGCAGCAGTGTTTTTTTTTTTTTTGTAATCTACTGCCAAGGTAATATAACATAAATGTATAGTTTTGCAATGTTGATAACTGTGGAAATGCATCATCGGATTGGTCTATGAAAAGGGTCCATCGTTAGGCTACTTTGTGTACGACCAGAGAAAAGGCTAGACAGAAATTGCATTATAGGGCTGCAACTAATGATTATTTTGATAATCGATTAATCTATCAAATAATCAATTGATCTGATGAAAAATCAAAAAATTATTATAGGCCTATATTAAAAAATATTTTTTACTTAAAAATTATTTTTAATCCATTATTTTAAACAATGATATTCCACATCCTGCTCAATGCTGTCCTCCAAACAATGTGTAATATAAAGCCTATGAAATCAATAAGGCTATATGCTGTAGGCCTATATTATACGTAAAAATAGGGTTAAAATAACATTACATTCTAAACCCAAAAACAACCGATTGCTTACTATTTAAAAACAGAAATTAAAACAACTTAATTAAAAATGATGATAAACAAAAACAAAAGCACTTAGGCTATCTTGTAGAGGAACATACACTCGTCCGATAGTATTTACATTAAAGGGCTATTCGAACAATATGTCTTTACTGTTACTGCTCTCATAAATGATTACTTGAGTTACGTGTATATTTTTAAACCTTAATTTCTTAATTCCTAACAAAAAAATATTTGAGCAAAATGTGTATTTTAGTATGTGTCTGTTTGACGCGCATGCGCCCACCGGCGCTCGTTCATCGAAGTTTTAAGTTTTACAAGACACTTATTGTCAGAATATGCAAAATGGAAATACTCGCGGAGTCGCGGGATTTTAACATTTACAGATAAGGATATATAACCAAAGCCATTAGCTAATCAGCACACGCATCTGTCAAAGCACAATTGAAGCTCTTATATATTCTCATGTTTCGGTCAACATGTCATGTACCTTTCCCGAAGCAGCTCACTCTTGACTCTGTGTCCTCCGCTATTTTCCATATGCGTTTTGTGAAACTTTTTGTAAAGCGACTTGCACTGGCTGATGGTTTCCCGGGCACAGCGTGCAGACGCGACTAATCGATAATCAAATGCATTGTCGATTATTTTCATTATTGATAATAATCGATTGTATCAATTAATTGTTGCAGCCCTAGCCCTACACCTCAGCATTTCGCACAGACACTATTGTCATTATGCGGACTTACAAATACACTAATGACAAACTGGTGTGTGAAAGCGGTGTTGTCATGATTTGCAGACCTGTAGTATAGAACAGTAAACTAAAACAGAACAGACTAACATTGAAACAACCGTGACACTTTACCTCCGGGGAATCACCGTTTAAAAAAACTGCCGAACAGAGTCTGCTGGCAAAAAAAGAAGCGAAAGCGCTTATGATAAAACGAGAATCAACATCGGCTTGGATTTTCGGAGATGGCGAGAACTGAGAGTGAAAAAGGTAGCCTATTTTATTGAACAGATTAACTGCCATACAGAGTTCATTGTAAATCATTATCTATTGTAAAGGGACATTTCATTATGGTTGTAAGTTTGCTGGAATTTATTTTTAAGGAAGTATGGTGTCTTGGGTAAAGCTACAGTAATGTCTTAACTTAAGCTAACCTTATTCAGCTTGAGATCCTTCCCATCTAAACTGGCTATATTTCTTATGCCTGTGAATGTTTTATGAGCGGTACGATTCAGATAACCATATTCATCACACAGTCACACAGAGCTGAGCCGATGCACTACCAAAACAATGTTGTTGTTCTTGAAATGCATTCAGTTTTGTTTTAACAGCTAGAGGGCTCAAAGTTACAAAGTGTACCTTTATAATTCGCTAACATGAACAATACTTCTAAAGCATTTATTAATCTTAGTTAATGTTTATTTCAACTTACTACATTATAAAACATTATTAAAAGTTGTATCTGTTAATAATGGACCTCAGTTAACAATGAACAGTTGTATTTTTTCCCTAACGTTAACAATGATTAATAAATTCTGCAACAAATGTATTGTTCATTGAAGTTACTGCATCAACTAATATTAATTAATGAGACCTTATTGTAAAGTGTTACCGAAACAACAAATGAAAGTTATAATTTAACATCTTACCATTTTTGCTTCTTATAGACAAGTTGAACACAAAATAGTTACAGTACTGTTTATTTATTTTTTTTTATATCCATTATATAATACAATTAAATTACATTTATGTGAAACATTTAGGTGATATTTGATTAAAAAAAAATATATAAATTGACATTTATACATGTTGCTGTTATATAAGCAAATTGGCACAATGGCATAGTGTTATCTTGCTACAGTATGAATGGCAGGATTAATAAAGCTTCCAGAGAGAAAAACAGAGTCTAATAACCTCAGTGAGACCTTTCACCTTTTTATATACCGGTTGAAAGTTGAAACCTTAAGATTTTGTGTCTCTTTGGCAGCTGACTCCTTTTAAATAACGTAAATAGCTTAATAGATATGCTATCATGCTTATCTTTTGGCACTTAAAAACTTGCTCAAGACCTTGACATTCTACAATGTCTAAATATCCACATTCTTCTATGCACACACAGCCAACCAGTGTATAATGAGGACAAATGGGTCATGTGGCCATTAAATAGACTATAATGACAATATATGGTTTGTGTATATTCTTGAATCTAAGAAAAGTAGCAGAAAAGGATAGGTGTAATTGTGCAGAATCAAAACAAATGATTAATGATTAAGATATTGTTGAATCTAACATATAGGGGAGAAGAGTGAAGTTTTGAAACTGAGAAACATGAATGTATGTAAATATAGTAGACACAATTTCAGTTAATACTAATAGTGTTCAACAAAAATATCTATAAAAAATGTCTGCACATTTCTGCTCCCCCAAAAAAAACATTTGCTTAGATTTGAACTAGGACATTGCCAGACTTGTGGCTTCCACTCCATTGTGTTTCTAAGCAGATTAGACACAACCACATGCTTTTTCTTTATAAAAATATTTAAGCATTTTAAAAGCTTGCCAATGATTTTGAGCTTCTGCGTCTCTGTAGTAATAGTTTGAGTAATTCTGAGTCTTGGACAGTAAACTCTCAATGTGCTGAATTATGCTTAAATTATGCTTATAATTCTGTCATTACAGTTTTTTTACGATCGCTATGACAATTTGTTCAATACTTTTAACAGTTTTCCTAAACTCTTAACACACCAACACACCTACAACACACAATTGGCAAAATGGTTAATTTCATGCTCAAAATCACACATTGTAAACTAAACTCCAACACTAATTTTCAAAATACAACAATACACTAACACAATACACTATGTCTACCAAAACCCTAACACATGTTCTCTTCCAACAGGAACATTTAGTCGATCATAGCACAATGTCATAAAAACACTAACACCAGATGGAATTACAGAAACTGCATTATTTTATGTGTCAGGTCAATAGATTATACAATAGACAGTATATTTTCTTGATCATGGATTGTGTCTTTTGAAGCCTCTCCACATTTTTGTTTTGTTGGGTTTAGTAAATGCATGCATTTTGTTTCTTTTGCTGCAGAAATTCAAGACAAAAAATAAATGACCCATCTCAGAGTAGCTTTATAGAATGCTTTTCAGTTTTATTCCATTATCAGCAATCACCATGTTGACAATAGCAAGATCCTGTTCTTCATTTAGGAGCTTTCCTCTGCCCCCTGAGGGAGGTGTTGAATCCTTAGATAGACAAAATACAGTTACATATTAGAGACCAGAGGCATACAGTCACTGTAATACATGGTAAAAGTATTTACACTTTGCAGTAGGAGAAGCCCTTATACAGCCCTTGTCCAGGCATTCCTCTCCCTTGTCCTGGTACTCATCTTCCTCTCCCTCATGCAGGCATTTTTCTTACTTTATTTGTGTTGCTCTATATTGTTTCTTTTTCACAGAAGATCAGCCCAAAGAGGCTCTTTTACTGTATACCATATGGTCATGTGATTGAAAGAACATCAACACACAATTCCTAGATGGGAATCAGTTGTGATTTATATATTTGCATAACTTCAACCAGCTGTTTCTCAGTAACAATGGAATAAAATACAGGGGATATATTTGTGTTTCAATTCACAATATGAACAGCTGTTCACCTTGACTTTAGCCTACAAGGTTAGGTTTAGAACATGGTGTTATCTGTTCTGACATACAGTGTTAAAGCACTGGTAAATTTGCCAGTAAAATGCATTGTTTTGGTCTTGGTTGAGCTTGTGTGTAAAAGAAGTTCAAGCATTTTAAATTTGTGTTAACTATATGCATTTTGTGTCAAAGCAACAATAAATGTGTTAATTGTATAGCCTACACAGACTGTTGTGCTGTGTTAAGAGTTTAGGAAATTTGTTAAAAGTATTGAAAAAAGTGTCATAGCGATTGTAAAAAAAACTGTAATTGCTCACCCTCATGTCGTTCCCAACCCGTAAGACCTTCGTTCATCTTCGGAACACAAATGAAGATATTTTTGATGAAATCCGAGAGCTCTCTGACCCCTCCATAAACAGCAATTTAATTAACACTTTCAAGGCCCAGAAAGGTATGAAAAACATCGTTAAAATAGTCCATGTGACTCCAGTGGTCCAACCTTAATTTTATGAAGCGACGAGAACATTTCTGTGTGCAAAAAACAAACCGAAATAACGACTTTATTCAACAATTTCTTCTTGTCTGCGTCAGTCTCCTACGTCGTCCTGCGTCAGCATCACACGCGTGCGTCGTAGAGCTCACGTGAACAGCTTCGGCCAATGGTAAGCCGGCGTTCTGACGTAACTCAGAAGCGATATACTGTATTTACTACATCAACAGCGTAGTAGACTGACACAGACGAGAAGAAATTGTTGAATAAAGTTGTTATTTTTGTTTGTATTCTCGTCGCTTCATAAAATTAAAGCTGAACCACTGGAGTCACATGGACGATTTTAACAATGTTTTTAGGGGAGACCGGGGATGGCTATAACAATTTTGACATTTCTGTCTGCATCTTGGAGTTCTTTTAAGCCAGTGCGTTCAAAATGTGATTAAAACTCTTTACAAGTGTCAGCTATTAAATGACATCGCTGTTATCTTTGCAGCACAAACAGAAAATGTGTGGTTTCGATTCAAACACAAGGAGTGAAATGTTACAATTCACCCCATAGTCCGGGTTAGTTGTAACAGACCCTGGGGTGAGATGTAACATTATTATATCCACCGGGGTGATATGTAACATTATGAAATGAGGATTATGACAAAAAAAAAAAAAAAAGTTTTGAAAGTTTTTTATTCAACACAGGCTTTTTACCATAATTGATGTGTGTGCATGTGTGTAACAAAAATGAATAAAACAAGCAAAAGCTCATTTTACGTCCCTCAATTTGTCTTTCTCTTCCAAGACCTAGGCCAGGGGTGTCCAATCCTGCTCCTGGAGGGCCACCATCCTGCAGAGTTCAGCTACAACCCCAACTACACACCAGAACCAGCTAATCAAGGTCTACTAGGCATACTAGACACTTCCAGGCAGGTGTGTTGAGGCAAATTGGAGCTAAACTCTCCAGGACCGAGTTTAGACACCCCTGACCTAGGCATACTGAAGTTGAAAAAACAAAACAAAAAAAGGTATAAATACAACTAAAAATGTACTTGGGGTACGCTGTAACATGCTTCATTTATGTTACAACTAACCCAGAGTCTTGTAGCCATGAACTAGCTCACCTTACAGCTAACAACAAAAACATTAGCACTAACAACTTGCATGAAAAATATCTACACAGACACACAATAAACATAATTTAACTTTGATGAGTTTAACTGCAAAGCAGGAATTGCCATAACAAAAATAAAGGAAGTAAAAAAAGTTACTTTCTCACATCTAAATTTGTTTTTCTGGTCTAAAATTTGATCTGTCTGCCACAGGGCTCAACGTTTCTCACATGTGAAATAAGGACTTAACAGAGCATGTGTGAAGTGAATCAGGTGATTTGTAACTTGTTCCTGATCGAAGAAATCAGAAGTGTTACAATTAACCCGTGTTACAACCATCCCCGGTCTCCCCTACTACCTTTCTGAACCTTAAAAGTGTTAATTAAATAGCTGTCTATGGAGGGGTCAGAGAGCTCTCTGATTTCATCAAAAATATCTTCATTTGTGTTCTGAAGATGAACGAAGGTCTCACAGGTTTGGAACGACATGACGGTGAGTAATTCATGACAGAATTTTCATTTTTGGGTGAATTAACCCTTTAAACAAAGCTGTTTTGCAGTGACTACATAAAAAACACAATATGAGTGGGAATAATATAATTAAATAGAAATGTCTGTTTTTTTTAAAGGAGAGACGAATTTCAGCATGAGTATAAAATTAGCTGAGTGAAAAAGCACTTCAAGAAACTTACTTATCATTTTTAAGTCTTTACTAGAAAAAAAAAAAATCTGTATAATCTGCATATTATCTTTATATGTACAGTATCTTGTATCTTCATGTAAGACATATAATCCCATATACTTGTGAATGATTACCTGCCCTGTCCTTGAGAATCCAATTAATTAAGATTAGTGTTATCAGTGTGTGGTATATGACTGATAATACAGATACTCAGGACAGAGTGCCCGCTGCCATAGGAACAGGAAACATAAGCTGATATGTGATAATTCTGAGAATCTCTTATGAAAGGGGTTATGCTTTTTTTTTTACAGGGCTTGTTGTATAAATGCATAAACTGAATTTATCTGTTGGCTGATGAATAAATGAACATACATTAAGTACCATATAACTATTTTTAGAGTCAAGTCACTTTTTATATAGCGCTTTATATAGATTGTTTCAAAGCAGCTTCACAGTGATAAACATGAAAACAGTGATCAATGATGCAAACTTCATCAAATATTAAATTCAAATTCAAAGTTTTTGGGGAGCAGAAGTGTCTAAAAAGCAGTTTAGTGTTGATTCAGTTCAGTTGAAAAACTGTAAAGTTAACCAATTATGAAATTATTTCAACTATAAGCAGCTCTACAGAAAACAATAGTGTCGTTATTCACTTTGAGTCAGAGATAAAATTCTCACATGACTTTATGAATGTCAAACAACCAGAATTTCCCTGGACTAATATCACAACCAGAAAAAATCTTAATTATGTCAAACTTGAGATATTATTTATTAGTTTGATCAAAACTATACAATAGTTCAAGCGTTGCAAATGCTGAATAATGACAGGGGTTTACCAAGCAAAAGGGGATCTGAGTAAGTAAAAGTGAATTAGAATCACATTTCAGTCCAGTCATCCTAGTTAAATGCAACCACTGAGAGGGGATTTCCATTTGATCTGCTTTTTTAACTTTTTAAGGGTGAGTGTACCTTTAACACTTG